>KZ112539.1:0-143398 GCA_002120305.1 Hypoxylon sp. CO27-5 | reverse complement strand
GGGGGGGGGGTTCTCACGATCGGTATTAGAAAGGGAGAGGAAGAATAAAGATCTTCATGGGGTTTCTACCTTTCTTTGCCATCTAGAATCTTTCATTTCGATGCCCACGCATAAAAGTTCCTTTAAAATCAACTTCGCTTCTTCGCTATGATTTTGTCAATGTTCAGAATTACAAGCTACTATTTCTTCAACTCTTGTATTTTATATGGTTGGATTTTATATGACTTTTAACAAGACTTATTAACGTAGCACCATCCATCTAGAGTGGCTAACTGATGGTATATCCCCTCCCACCCTTGACACTGAACACAACAGTCCCATCAATGACTCGTCCTTCCAAATGACTACCATCATCATCCTGAGTACTGAGATTATTTCTCCATTGGCTTTCAGGAACGACGATCGTCCCGTTCGTACCTGGAGGCGGCACAACATTAACCACAATGTGTCCATCCGTTTGGTTCCTTTCCCACTGAACACTTAACTGCCCGTACAGGGTCGGCACTACCCCTTTAGCCCATGTCAAATCTGAGCTTGGGAGTGGTCGAACAGTCCACTCCTTGAAGCCATGTTTCAGGGGCCGGACCCCGAGGACATAAGTCGTTAGGAGCGGCGTTAATCCAGTTGACCAGCCATGCGCCAAGCTGGTGAAGGCACCTTCGTACTATAAGCTACATCAGAAATCGTTTCCCGCCTACTTCATGTCAAGAGAGATGCAAATTGGGAAAATGTACCTTACTCCCATTTGCCCCAATCCCTTCCCACATCGTCACGCCGGGGTCAGCGCCCGCCATATGGCCGTACGTAGCCCTCATCTGTGCAATCGCAGAATCCGCCAATCCGCTTTCAAACCGTGCCGCTATCTCGAAGTACGAGATGAACGCGTAAACCCTCTCGCTGAAACCAGCACCAAGCTCCTCGCCAGCGGCATCATAAAAAGCGTGTCCATATGGCCGGGCGGTCGCATTCTCGAGGTATGCCAACGCTGACTCTGCATAATTGCTAGAATTGGCCGAAGCAGACGTAATGCCAACTAAAATCGCAATCTATTCCCGTCCTGCGCATGTGCGCTACAGCCAGTGCCGGAGCACTTGCGGTCGTAGAAAGCCCCGGCTTCGGCGTCCCACAGATTAGCAAGCACAGCCGTAGAGACGTTCGCAGCTCTATCGCGCCATCGGAGCGCGTCTTCGGACCGCGACAGGAAGGAGGCAAGGTCGGCGGCGCGGCTTAGTGCCAGCACGTATAGCGCACTGTAGTACGTCGCCGAGCCGTCGCGCGGAAGGAAGGCATAGTCGCCGTAGCCGGACTGGCGGACGAGGAGGGAGGTGGCTGGGTCTGTGTGAGTGGTATAGTAGGTATCGAGGACCTTCACTAGGGTTGGGTAGTACGACTCCATGTAGGATACGTTTCCTGTATACAGGACGTGATCCCAGCTACATACCACCCACCATAAGGGATAGTCGAAGAGCGGAAGGGCGTAGTTATTGCTACAGTCTATTAGAATAGTGGCTCACCATAATAATGAGATAAGAAATGGGTTGAGAAAATGACGCACATGCTTGCAGGCGGTATCCACCCATCGTCTCTTTGATGTTGTGCTAGATCCTCCATAACATTTCGAGCTGCCTCATGGATGTCGTGTGAGAGATAGCTCGTCAAAGCTGCGACCGCCAAGTCCCCCATATATGGGTCTCTATCTCTCTTCGCGCCGTCTAGAATCACCCACTTGCCCAAGAGCGACGGACTCGAGGCTCCACGGGGTTCTGTATCGTTGTCTCGGAAGATGTCCGTACACATCTCTGTCGTGTACGCGCCATCATACCACCACTGCGTAAGGTCCGGATCTGAGCATTCGAACCAACCCGTATACGAATCTGGCGTGCCTAAGTATCCGGACCACTGCAAGCTGACAGAATTAATGACGATTTCGCCATACGGAGACGCATAAGGGGCGTCTTCTGCGAGCGCATCGAGTTCGATCTTCAGGTAGCGGAAGCCGTGCAAGCCATCGGAGCAGACCTGGCTGCCAAATTCGCAACCCCACTGATTGAGCCACGCGAATGGCTCGTTTCTAACGGCGACCTACAAGACGCCAGTCAGAGCCATGCGTTAATAATGAGCTTTATCGAAGGCGAAAGTAAACTCACTTGATCAGTTCCAGATGGGACGATTTTAGGCGGATTCTGCCAAGTCAGCTGCTAGTACCACAGATAAAAAAAAAAAAAAAAAAAAAAAAAAAAAAAAAAACCGCGATTCAAGAGTCGAGCTTACACCGTCGCCCTGGCCAGCATTATCAGACCGCGTGAAATCGCTTCTGTCCGTGAGAAATTCTAATGTCTCCGAGAAATACAATCTGAGACCAGGAAATCCGTCCGAAGCATTTGTCGAGCTTGCGAATTCGAGTTCCGACAACCCAACGATATTTTGACCGAAGTCGAGAACCACGTTAGGTATGTCGGTTCCGTCGCCTAGGCGGCTGAGAGTCGTCGCGCCGCTACCGGTTACGATGCCTTCCGGATTAGTTACTTCCCCTGACGTGTACTCGCTCAAGATAGCCTTCGGCTTCACGATATTGTTTGGGGGCGCACGAACATATTGATGCCAGCTCGTATCGTTGTCCTGAGCATTCACGCCCTGGCTTGAGACGAACTGCCATAGTGCAGCTACATAGAGCCAATAACACGGCCTTGAAAAGTCCCTCATGCTGCAAACGCGATTTAGCCGCCGCCAAGGTTGTGGCGGATGTACGTGTACGCCACGGGAATTTAGATATCGGCGTTCGTGGTCATTTTAATCTCGGATCAAGTCCGTGGGTGACCCCTTGCCCGTGGAAACGCGGGCACTTCCCACTTCTCCGCACACTCATCTCCGAAGTCCAGGTTCGGTCGGTAGAGAGCTAATGCAGATCTTCATATCTTGCTTAGAGGGGTAGCTATGCCGCGGTACGGTCCTAGACTTGGATGCGCCACGATGCGTGTTGATGCCAAATTAGGAAGGACGTCGAGGACCTGGCGAACTGTAATGGAGGGTTGAAGTTGAAGGCTTGGATGAAATTTGATCCGTCTATTAGACGGGGTTGAATCGCCCCAAAATATCCAATATTCTCCAGTCATAGCAGAAAGCAGAGGCAATATATCCGAGACCTAACTCGTTGCAGTTGATTTTTGAGCGGTACCTGGTAATCTGTGTAATTTGTACCACTAGCTAGCGATCAGTCGGGCATGAAACACTGTTATGGTGTTCTACAAGCGAAATTGTATCTGCAGATTTGTTGAAAACTTTTCTTTGCCAATAGGCATTACCCAGCCTGGCCTATATAATAACAACTTGGTGTTCCTGCCAGGACACCTTATAAATAGAAATAATTCGTAAGTCGTGAAGCTGTCTCTTCCAGCATTCCACTTATATACGGCGTAATATGCTATATGCCTTTTATATTACCGTTGCAGCCCATGATAAAAATCAAAATCAAAATTTTGGATTCCCGTTGAAATTCCCTTTTTCTTTTCTTTCCCGATATATGCAATGGAGCTTTCATCAATCATTGGATCTTGGCCATTCTCTTGGACATGCTGCAGAGGTAAGTTAGCCTTGGTTCAGTCGTTAGGTGGCCTGTGTGCCTTGCTGGGAACTTACAAATCATAGAAAGCAAATTGGCTAGGGTTGCTGCCGAACTCATATACGAAGCGAGAAGCGAGATAGCTTCCAAAAATCGCGCGAAGATAAGAGTCTGGGACACGGCTAATAATAGTGTCCAGACCGATCTTATCGATGAGCAACTTAGGCAGAGCATCTGCGAGGACAGCCCTTCGGATCTTCGGGTTCTCCCACAGGTCCGACTTCTGTAGTTCTTCATCCAGTGTCGTGATAGCAAGAGAGAGTGTGTCCGAAAGAACGGAACGAGGAACACCGGTTTGTTCATGTTCTCGCCAGATCGCCTCGAACTCTAGACGGGCGTTTTCTTGGATGGTCGCCTGTACTTGTTTGACGTATTCCTTGTAGAATTCGGGGGCTTCACCCTTGGCATTATGGCACATGTTTTCAGCGAAGCCGGCATCGTCAAAGCTGAGTGAGGCAAGGACCTCGAGAGACGATGAAGTCACGCCACCCTTATTAGCGGACGCATCCTTGAATAAAATGCAGCCAGCCTTCTCAAGACGCAGCTTAGCGTCCTGGGTGATGAAGAGATTGGCTCCCTCAACAATGTAAGGAATAGTTGTCTTGCCTTCCTTAATCAACTTGGACACAGTGGAAAGATCAATCGACTCGGGACGGCCACCGCAGGGGACAAAACAGTCGGTCAGACCGGTATCTCTGAGGTGGTAGAAATTGCGGAAAGGCGTGCCGTTAGGAACAATCTCACCAGTCGGCAATTTGACATTGCTCTCCTCACATAAGACTCTAAATCCATCCTTGGATAGCTTGGAGAGGTCGAACTCCGAGATCATGACACGCTTCTTGGCTAATCGTATGAGCTCATCCTTGTCGATACCGTTGGGGTCAACAAGCACGCCAGATCCGTCTACAATAGCTGTATACTTCTCGTTGCTGAGGAGAATCTCGTTGCTTCCAAGGTCGCCGTCTGGACCTCCGGTCTGCATCTTCCTTACCTTCGAAGGATCCAAGTTCAGCTTCCGGTAGATACCTTTGACATACTCGCGTACAGACAAAGTTGTCATGCCGTAAGCGTCATGAGGAATGCCACCAAGCTTGGGCGACTTTCCAGTGAAGAAGGATTTCCACCATGGGGCGCCTCGAGCACGCGCGTGTTCGGTGGCCCAATCCACGAGGTCAGCAGTATTCTCATCCGGACCCATGAAAAGGATCTCCTCCTTTCGGTAGAGATCTACAATCGGGTTCTTGATGCCAGGCGTTTCGGCAGGAAGGAGAAGATCCAGGATACTATCAATGTACTTCTCGAACGCTTCCCGCGCGCGGTCCTGTTGTTTGGCATCAAGAAGGATAACACCCTTCGATCCACCTTCAGGAATATCCTTGTTCTTCCGCTGCTGGGTGCTCGCAAGAGCATAGTTCTCGTCGAAGAGATTCCTAGCATTTATGCTGTATGCTTCTTTGCTGCGGGACTTCACGATTCTGATACCGCCTCGGGCAACATCCTTAAAACGAAGATGAAAGCCACGAGCCTCTGCACTGATCACGAGGAACATTCCATACAGACGTCGGGGGTATTCGATCTCTGGCAGGAATGACGGATCCAAACGGAAGCTAAGAGCTACTTTGGTAGGCGTAAAGTAGTTGGTCTTCAGGATGGCATTGTTGAAAATGCGGAAAGCGGTCATGACCATTTCTTCGTGCTCGTTTGAAACCTCTCGGGTGATGGCCTCCTTTAAACGAGCATCGGAGAGTACTTCGACCGACGGGGTAGGAGCAATGATGCTCTTTTCGTACCCGTCTCCAACGCTTAAATGAACGCTGGCGAACGCAGCATACAGCAGTCGCACAAGGTTGGGGTAAGACGAAATGATTTCCAAAATATAGTCCGGAGTGAATGTTTCTGTGCGGAGACGACGCTTTAGCTTGGAGAGGATCTCGACATGAGCTGGGTTCTTCGAGTCCAAGGCTTGTTTGATGGATACGTATTCAGTACCGAGACGATTGAGGAAATGTTGAACAAAGACCCAGACGCAGTGGCCATAGATAGTTTCTTGTAGACTCAGCGCACTGGATGCGAATAAAGAGTGGAGCTTGTTTTGAGGTATGCAGTATAGAAGCGAAATCTCCTTGGTGATTTGGTGGATCGACTGCTCGATTGGCATAGGCTTTATGTCTAGGTTCGTTGCCGGCTTCAAGTAGATACTCATAACAGTGATGCCGTTGGAGAACTGTTCGACATACTTCCTGGTGCTTGTGACACCATAGTAGTGGTAAAGATCACTCAAGGCGCTGAAAATACCCCGGGCGGTACGAGAACGGAAAGCCACAACGAGACGTTTCTCCTCGGTTCCTTCGATGTCGAAAACCTCAATGACAGGCCCTGTCCTGTGCACGGCAAGTTTTATAATATCGTCGTAGATCTGCTTGGTGTTCTTGGTCGCTTTGGTCAAGAACATCCTGTCGCTGATGATCTCAAGGCGGGTCTCGGTCGGATCTGGGTTCGGGTCCACGAACATGCACTGGTATACGAAGTAGCATCTCAGAGATGCCTTGGATGAAGGATCGTTGGATATGGTGCCAGGGGAGCGGAAGGTTTCGACCCGGAAGCGTTTGTTAGGGTCTGCGTGGTCCAGATATTTGGCTTCAAGCCTGTTTTCAAATCGTGGACCGTGCAACGAACTTTTGCCAGGTACACTGGTATCGATGTAGATGGCATGGTCAGTAGCCTCCATGTCGAGTCGAATCTCTTCACGCTTGTCCACACGAGCGTATGCTGCAACCTTGGCAGCGTACATGGAAGTGATGTGGGTGGCGATAACGTCAACGCTCTCCATTTGGAAGTATACATCGTCGATGCCCAGCTCATTGTAAAACCACGAGACCTGCTCATCGAGATGTGACTCAGGGATCCAGCCCTGCTTGAGGATGAGCGCCTTGACTGTTACAAGTTAGAAGAGCCACGAAGTCATTTAGATGCTGTCAGCTAACCTTGCTTGATCTGTTCATCCCGCCCCTTGAACTCGGGTGCAATATATCCTACCGTAGCAGAACGTAAAATCCTGTGCCCGTTGGTCCCCAGCGTCGAAAGCGGCACCGAGAAGTGAGTAGGCTGGGGTGAAGGATGTCGAGAAGGCTCTTCAACACTCTGAACCTTACCAAGCAGCTTGTTAGCTGGGGTCGGGGCCGAGGTTGGAGCTATCCCGTTTGTCGTCATGATCTGAGTTTTAGGTTCGAAAACCTCAAATGACTCAAGAGGATCACTGTATTCGGGAAACCTATCCAGAGGAAGGTCAGTTGTCTGAAGTGTCAACATCTTGACCACCATGGTGAAGGTCAGGGGCTGAGTGGCCCGGGACTCAAAAGGGAGTAGAAGCGGGTTGAGTGTGAATGATAGAGTTGAGACACATTGCGGTGAGGGACAGACAGAGTAATATAGACGTCGGAGAGAGGGAATACTCCATTATAAAGAAGAATATTGGATGGAAGGCGTGGAAGGCGTCATTGCGGTGCACTATGGTTAGATGTTTTCATGTTAGGTATTCGGGGACTACCCCTGAGATGGGATGAATATTGAAGTGCAATGAGTAAGTGGTAGTATGAGATTACTGTAGTAGTATAATAAATTGAGGAAAAGTCGGCATCGGGAATTCAGGGAGTTCCCATATTGCACCTTACAGGGACACAGGAGACCTGCAGACCACGAGAGTACAATGTTGGGAAAATGAAAATACGAGTCCCGTTATCGTGTCTCAAATTGCACTGACCAGGAGTGACATGGAATCTGCTTCACCGCTTGACACTTCGGGAAGGGTAGAGTTGAGTTTCACGCTCGTGCTCCTGATAAGGAAGGAAACTAATAACAGAAACAGGCTGAAAATAAAGAGACGTACCAAGAAGATGTCAGGGAGTGTTTCTCCGGATTGAACTCAAGAGACGCACGGATCCACAATTAAGTCGATAGAAGAGTGGTCGACTTAAGGAGTGAACCGCAAGATCTGCTCTCGCGTGAGTAAGTTGTGTTGGAGAAATATCTCTAGATGGTCGGTGTATAGGGGACCTTTGGCATATGCAATAAGGCAAAAGATGACAGAAATATTGGAGGCGTGTGGTTGGCCGAATGGCCGATTGGTTGCCGAAATAAGCAGTAAGAAAGGGAGGTAGTACCTTAATAAAGATAATGCAAGGCTTCAATAAACTTTAGGATTTAAACAAAGTTCAAAATAATGTAGTAAGGGGTCTTGAATCTACCCCTTCCTTTAATATATATCGGTAGATACGCAGTGACAGATCTGGAAAAGCCAGGATTGTATGTATATCTAAAAGGATAAGCAGGTGATATGCACGGCCCTGTTGCGGCGGCGGCGGCGTCGATATATGATGACGGTGGGCGGTAAAAAAAAAAAAAGATAAAAGACGGGGGGGCGAAGCGAAGAAGCTAACGCTGTAGGCGATGCCGAAGAAGCAAATCCACAGATAAGGACGATAATGATAATAGTAGGCGAGTCTGGCTAAGCCAAAAATACGATTTAGACCCAATTCGATGCTTCGTCCATAGTCAATGACAATTAATGAATCGATGACTGACGATCGTGAAGCCCAAGAAAAGGGGACCACCGGCTTCTTTTATAGTGTACGGTAAATAATACAAGTATTACACATGGAGAAAAAAAAACGGTTTTTTACAAATTGTGCTGCACTGTACGTTTACTCCCAGTGACCAGTGTCTAGTGTCTAGTGTCTAGTGTCTAGTGTCCCAGCTTCCCGCTTCCGACGGAGATCCCTGTAGTCCATAAGCCGGGCCTTCCAAGTTACGATACAATACGGTAAGAAAACCTCTAAAGTTTCTTGAGGTATGGAAGGAGCATAAGAATACCAATCGAAGATTCTTTCATCACGGTGAACGCAATTGGAACGAAAACAAGAGGCTAACCATGCAGCTAACTAGAACGGGTTGTGGGCGGCGCTGCCATTGGCCCAATAGCTTGGGTACCTGAAAATCCGAATAGCTGGGGTACCGATTCGGTTGGAATTGTATGACGATGGTACATGTGTACTTGCGGTGACTCGTGTTACCTCAGCAAGGGGTGGGAATTGGCCATGCGGTGGGCATCCAGAACTCGTTGGAAAAAAACAACTTTAGCATCACATGTTGTCTTGGACCGGGGTTTAGTGGATCGTGATGGATCTCTTATGCGATCCAACGGACTGAAATTTTCACAAACTTGAACGAATTTGGATGACTATTGACCGGATCAAGTACCGACGGCTATTCGAGGCAGATTTGGGTCTTTGAAAGCCAGGTATTACCTTCAATTTGGACGCCAAGTACCTATCACCTGACCTTTAATGTTGAAGGTACGTGATACATTTTCGGACTACATTCAATCCCCTTAATTCCCCTTCTTAGTTGTTCATATTGATCCAGGTCCGTCCGCCTGAGCAGCTGAGCTCTTTTTAAAATTGCAAGACATGGATTGCAATGGGTTTGGGTTTTCTTCTCCAGATAGGAGGCAGGTAGGCAAGGTACCTGGTAGGCAGGTAAGATGATATGCAAAACATAATGTTGTTTGAGCAGAATTGGATTCCAAGGATGTGTTGCTAGTGCCTATCTACCTACCTACATACCTCTGCATGTTGATCTTGTCTATCAAATGGAATGCCAGCTCACCCCTTCTCATAATCTTTTAAGGTGAGATGTCAAGTCAAAATTGTCCGTTGTCGAATCAAAAGGGCTATCTAGTTCAGGTGCTCCTTTGATAAGAGATCCAAGCTTGTCATAAGCTCGTGGCATCGGATCGTGCATCAGCGCCTCAAACCTGACACATTTGTGGCATATGACGGTGTGTCTTTACCGCTTGTTATGAGACCGATGGCGGCCGTTACGCAACTACCGTATCCAATTAGTCAATGGATGTTGCCATACCTATCGCTATTGTGTTCAGGAATGGTGAAACACGGTCAACGTGGAATTGGCCCTTGACAGGTTGACTATAGAAAAACAACCTTGAAATTTTGCCAAGGTTCAAAAGTGACAGACCGTCGAAATACAAGAACATTGGGGCTACATTGGGGCTGGTACTACAGTACTTGGTACTTAGTACGTAACTCGCAGAATCGTCAAGCTCTTACCATACCTCCATAGGGCATAGCGCGGCAGCCCCGGCTCTGCACCTCTCGGGTGACTTGATTAGATCCACCTGCCCCGCGATTTCGACAGTGTGTTCCAGGAACCGTAAACGTAAAAGTTCAGCGATTCTGCTTTTCTATTACCCCCATATTACTTGATAGGAAGCGTCTATAGAGCCCAATGAAGCAGCACGAGGTCAGCCGATTTGACGCCAGGCGACTTACACGGCCTCGTGATAGCTCAACAACTCGCTCTTGGCTTGCCGGTGCATATTGATAATCCCTGGGTTTGACTTTCTCATTACTAAAACTTGTCGTGAGGCCAGTGGTCCAACATCAGCACGCATCTATTCAGTCCACTTAGTCCTTCGGTTTTCATGGCGACATTTGGTCCGAGAACAACGTCATGAGAACCGGTAAAGAATTAGAAACGAAAACTACGTCTCCTTTTTTGCGGAGTCCTGCGTCGACAACTACCTTTTTGTTCTTGTACTAGGTGACACTGCAGGGACAATCATCCTGTTGCCATTGTTGCGTCCAGGATAGGGAGTTGTGTTCAGCGTTCGTTCGTTCGATCATAACAACCTAACCAGCTAACTTGCATGCCGGCATCTTCTGCCGCAATTTCCAGGGATGGTAGCTCTAAAGCCAGGGAGCTTGCTCCTAAACTTCAATTCCTTACGAGATAGCTCTGTAGCACTTGAACCTTGACGAAAAAGAAAGGAGAAAAGGAGTCTGAAAATAACTTGGAGATAATTACGATAACGTTAGGTAGGAGGTAGCTTACGGTATGGGCCCACCTGTAATACGGAGTTGGGGTATCCGTTCTACAATTGCAACGGATTACACAGCCGTCATCGATCGAAGATAACGGTCCAGGCCAGGGCTATTTTTAAACGCACTTCCACGTTTTCGCCCTACAGCCGCCTATCAACGATTCTACGGATATCTAGCTCGACTACTGATTATGTACTTGTACTACCCCTGAATTGAAGATAAGCACCGCCACGACTTGTGGAGTTAGCTCGTGAAACCTACGGTTGAACAATACGAACGAGATTTCGCAAGATACCTTTCAGGTCCTCTTAGACTTGCAGAGCCTTCCAATCCAAGTCCCTTCAAACAATTATATCCCCTTTCAAAAATTTTAAACACGACGATACGATATCACGGTATGATCCGAGATTATACACACATGCATTTGCCTTTGTCTCAGGGGCTCGGGGATTAATGTTAACATTTAACCATACCTACCAATAGGTTTGGAGAGCATGTGGCATTCATTAATTCAGGAACGGCCCGTGACATGCGCAGAATGGCAGGCTTCGGCTGGAACCGTTCTGCCGGTGTTCACCACAAGTGTACGACAGGCTATCTGCCACCATTGGATTTGCCGATGGGCGACGGAGAAAAGTCACGCAATTGAATGTTAATTGCAATTAGTATATACCTACTTTAGGTACATATGTTGGCGATTTGAAGGGATTCGAGGTATATTCAATTTATCTATCCACCCGTATAAACTTTCTCGCGATTTCCTCGGGCTCAATTGAAAAGAAACCAACCCGCGGTTGCATTGCAGTGATGATCCAGCGACTGGCACCGTCGTTATGCCTCTAAATGCTTGATAGCAATATATCCAATCTATTCAAGAAAGCTTAACGAAGCTTGTTATTCAATGCGTACGACTCCAACGTCTTATTGCGTCTGGACACGTTGCGGATAGTAACATTCTATACAATGGATTTCTATTTCGTAAAGATGTTGAATCGATTAGTCTTTTTAGATGGATCATGACTAACGATATTGTCGCTAAATTGAAGACTGTTTGTATATGAACCTACGAACTAGCTAGCCTACGTAATTGCTTGCATCGATCACCACACCAGCCCACAGTCCCGGTCTAATTAAACCCCACCTACTACTTTCGGGATCAAAGTTCTCATTGCCGCAAGGGTGGGAGCAGATCGCGGGGTTTTATCGAACGAAAAATCGGTTGGACTGCCGGGAAGTAACTCATCACTTTTCCTTTACGCAACCACTATAGATCACCACGACAACTAGTTACTCCCCCGATCCCCTCGATCCCCAGATCGGAGAAGAGTAGTCTGCGCTAATATCAAGTTTACCGCCAGATATATCATCATCTTCGAAAAAAGTAACATCTATACCTCTCCCCACCCTCCTAAGTAGGCATCTACCTCCTAGGTACCTCTTGACCTACCTTGAAATGAGTGCCTCTTCCGACCAATCTCGGTTTGCGAATATTCGTGCTCAGGCTGAAATCTTGGATGGGGAGGACGGTCTCCGTCACTTGAGGGACGAGTTTCACGTCCCCACCAAAGCTGATATCAGACGAACGACGCTTGAGCACCAACAACAGAAGCAGCAACAAGGTGAACTGCCTTTTCCGGGTCTACAGCAACCGAGAACCAACGCTCACTATGAACTTCCGTAGATCGTAACGATCCCGCCCCAGCCGATGAAACGACAAAATGTACTTACCTTTGCGGGAATTCCCTTGGATTGCAACCCAAAAGAACGGCAACTCGCGTCAACCAGTATCTCCAAACTTGGTCCACTCAGGCTGTCCAGGGCCATTTCAAGCCACTAGACGACTCTCCTCTGCCGACATGGCTTGATGCGGATGCCCGAGCTGCCAAATTAATGGCCCCCATCGTGGGTGCAGATGAATCGGAAGTGGCGGTCATGCAGACATTGACCGCAAATTTGCATTTGTTAATGTCAGCTTTCTATCGACCGGACCCTAAAGGGAAGCACAAGATCATTTTGGAGAGCAAGGCGTTCCCGAGCGATCATGTAAGGGGCAGCCCGCATGATGACAGAGAAATGTGCGTTCGCTGAGACATGATAGTTCGCCGTATTGAGCCAAATCCGCCACCATGGTCTTTCGCCAGACACGTCCATGGTGACGATAGAGTCGCCGTACTCGGAGAACGCTCTGATCACTACTTACGACATTCAGTCGGTTATTTCGAAGCACGCGGCGGATACGGCTCTAATTTTACTACCCGGAATCCAATACTACACTGGCCAACTGTTGGACATCCCAACCATCACTGCGTTTGCGCACAAGCATGACATTTTCGTCATCTGGGATCTAGCGCACGCAGTCGGCAACGTCCCACTCCATCTAAGTGACTGGGACGTGGACGCAGCAGTCTGGTGCACGTACAAGTATCTCAATGGTGGGCCGGGTTGCATAGGAGGCATGTTCATCAATTCTAGGAACAGCTTAGTGACCACGACCATCACTGACGAAGAACCCGAAAGGGGCTACGACAAGCGACTATCCGGCTGGTGGGGAAACGACAAAGCAACTCGTTTTCAAATGGAGACCAAGTTCCACCCCGTGAAAGGGGCAGCCGGGTTTCAGCTGAGTAACCCCAGCATCCTCGACATAACGAGCCTAAGTGCTTCACTCGAGGTCTTCGAGCTCGCCGGTGGCGTCCTGCCTCTACGACAGAAATCCAAGAAGCTTACAGCGTTCCTCGAGCAGGCCCTCTCCGTTGTATCCGAAGATGCAAAGAAGTTCTTCAAGATCATCACTCCGTCCGATCCAGACCAGCGCGGTGCCCAACTGAGTGTACTACTCGTAAATGACGATCTCTTGAACCCGGTCATGAAGGAGCTCGAGAAGAGCGGCGTCATCGTAGACGAGCGGAAGCCGAACGTGGTTCGCGTTGCACCTGCGCCTTTGTACAACTCGTTCGCAGATGTCGTCGCGTTCGCCGAAGCCTTCGAAGCAGCGCTGCTGGCGGTCCAGAAATAATTCTAGCTGGGTTCTTCTTAAAAAGTATCACGAATTTCATCACTTTGATCTAGACTTTCCCTTCACGTCGAGCTGGTTCTCATTTTGTAAGTAAAGGAAAGCAGATTGAATGTAGGATACAGGATAGAGCAGAATACCTAACGATTCATATGACGATATTCTATCTACTTATCAGTTGGCGGGGCCTATCTATTTCTTTTACCTCCTGTTTACTAAGAGATATTTTATCGTTAACAGGGCTTATTATGGAAGATCTCTTAATTATATGCCATTTCTTCTAACCTCGATATTTAAATGTACCGTAAGTCCTATAGCCCAACCCTACCTTCTCCTATACATGTAGGTTATGAACCATTGCTTAGGAGTTTGCTTTAATTCATCATTGTCTAGTAGAAAGATATCAATCAAGCTTGCGTATGCATAACAGCTAGGTGTCTTGTATATAAGGAATGTTGCGATACACGGAGTAGGAATGATATACCTCCTTTATTCCACGTTGACCCCGCAACGTCAGAGCAGTGTGTAAGCAAGTTCCCAGATAACACCCAGGTTCGTGTCCCCCTTTACCCTAACAATAACCTAGCAGCAAAGGCCCATCGATAAAGAGAGAAAAGAAGCGAAGAAAGACGAGGTTGATCCGCCAAAATAAACCCATCTAAACCCCAGCTTACAGCATCGAGTCCCTCTTCCCCGCCCCTCCCCCCGCGGACCCAGAACCCAGGATTGGCCGTCATCATTTCGTCCTGGAAATTTGAACCCCGTGTTTGAGTCATAGCAAACTAAACCGAATGACTGGTAGAAGTGGTAGAAGTGGTAGAAGTGGAAGAAGTCGTAGGGTAATCCGGGGAGTAGGGAAAGGTGGACCAGGTTCCCGGGACGGGAACATAAGAGGGGGAGGCCGTAAGGCTAGGGGGTGGAGTCTGAGTAGTGCTGCTTGTTGACTCCGACTTTTTGGCATGCCCCCAAGAGCCGGGGGTTTCGGTCAGAGCCCAGGTTTGCCAGGTTACGGTGAATGGAGGGTGCTTCAGGGTGTTTGTTCTGGAGGACGGCTGCTTGGCGGGAAGGCCGAGGGCAATGGCTGCTAGCGCCATGATCTGGAAAGCCTTGAAGAACATGATTCCTGGGGGTTTTTTATTGAGATAGAGGTATTGACCTTAATGTACAGTGCTGAGATGATATACGGAGAATAAAAGCTGGGTTTTGTTGCTCGGTAGTAGAGAACTAGCTGGGAGAAACTCACCTTCGGAAGACATGATATTTATAAAGAGGCATCTGGTGCTCCCTTTCGCTTACCAAATTTAGCCATAATGTGAAGAGAGTAAGTGAGCAAGAGTTCCATGCTCGGGCACATGCATTAGCACACAAGAAAATAAAGCCATAGCATCGAAGGTATATTGGATTAGCAACATCCAAGAGAATAAGCGACGACGATATACGTACATAAGCCCAAACATACATGGAATTTATTGATGTTCTTTTGAGTCTGGGACCGAATCTTGATGAAGTAGTAGATTATCCCTATCTTCTCACCTTACAGGCCTTGGCAAACTTCATTAACATAACACCCGACTTGTCAAGGGGGTTCCATGAAGATGGTGTTTGCTCATGCCTTACTTAACTGGACCATATGGGCACCCATCCGGTTGGAAATGGGGACCCGCCGAACCGGTTCCGTAATACGTGAAACACAACCCTGTTGGGATACGGTGCATGTCGCCTCTTTAAGGTAGACTACATCTCATTCAGATATCTATCAGACTACGTTCTCACTGAATACCAATATAATGAACTCTCGGCCGCTCATTGCGATTAATTGTTTGCTGTCACCCAAACCGGCTATCCCAGCAAGCGTTTTGAAATACGTCCAACACTTCCCTACCCCTGAACATTCATCGTCTTCAAGCCCGATTCACCACAACTTACGCAGCATTGGCGGGAAACCATATAGATTAGGTAATATACTTACGATTTAGATTGGATTGACTTCCTAGTGATAGTTTCTCCATACCTGTCATCGATTCTCATGCCATGATACCGTGGGCTTTGGAGTAAAACATGCCACGCGACGAATTACAATGAATGCTATTTGAAACAGTCAGCTCTTGGAGTTTAAACTGGGTTGAATCTGCATTTCTTAGTATCGATTGTCGGGGTTTGACGCATATTACCCTAGTTTGCATCTAATCCTAGACCAACTCCTCATAAATGTACTCACTGCAGCATTATTGTTTATATCAAACATAAGGTCAATAGCAAATATGAGACTGACTTTGCTTCTTTATCCGGAGTTACTGTCTTCTTCGAATGCCGGGAGAGGGAGGCGGGTATAGTAGGATGGGGGTCGTCCGTCCAACCACTAACCTGGCATAGATACACAATGCTAGATTGCCTGGAAACCTTCACATATGACCATGGGATCTGGAGAGCTCATTGAACTTCCAAATCTTCCGTGGATGAGTCTTATCTACGTTGAAGCTGTCCGTCATAGACTGTCATAGACTGTCACGAACTGGTCTCTTTTGACTGTTGTAGATATAGTCAAGACTCATGCCTACGGTACACTATGACGCTTCAGGTATTATTTATATAATGATTCCAGCATTACTAGTTTTATGATCTATTGCAGTATGATTAAATCAGATAGGAAAGATACTCTACGTACCTATTGGGAGAAATCCACAACCTAATTAGAGACAGACAGCGTGGTACCGTCAAGACTAAAAAGCTATCGACGTGACCCAAGAGATCCGACAAGAGAAGGCCAAATCTCAGACACACTAAGATTCTGGTCATTTTGAAGAAAGATACCATTAAAATAATCCAAGAGTTCGGTTGAAGAAGTTAGTCTTATGTCTACCTTTAAACTACCTATTCGGGGCAAGGCTACGAATGGAGCATCCCACGACGGAGAGCTCTATATCCCAGAAGATGCGCTCGAAGCCCAGCACCGCTACAGGGAAAACAGCAAGCGGGATTTCCGAATCTACAGCCGCGGACCGTACGACTTCGCCGTTTCGACGAGCAAGCAGCCATCCATTGCATTATGGGTGGCGCACGTTCGGCTCTGGTCAAGCGTTCCCCCCTTGACAGAGGCCGCTAAGCGCGAGCGGGCTGAACTCTGGACGTTGCAGTGGATTTGGGACTATTATGTCGCTGCGGCTAAAAAAGCGGGGGTGGCGAAGGAAGATGTCGGTCAGCAGCTGGAGGCTGAATACGGCGTCCCGTGGACGTATATCACGGATTCAATCATGGGGCGTACTGACGGTGGGATCGAGGCTAAAAAGGAGAGGTTCAAGGAGGTGCTTCTGGATTTTCTAAATGACTTCAAGGTGACGGAGGGAGGGAGGGGGGCTGTTGAGGTTGATGAGGATGGGAACGTCGTTTGGGATGAGGAAAACGAATTATTTGGGGTGACAGTGGTTAGAATAGACAAGGGAGATGGTCATCTAGAGTTTACCGAAGTCTGAGGATAATCCAAAGCTTTGAGGCATGGGTGCTCTTCTCTTGAATACCCCTTCTATGCTGTCCTATTCAAATCTTAAGATAGTCTTATAAACGATGTTGAGATTTCCCAGCTCGTATTGATGATATTTTCGCGTTCAGCGAGATTTGTGAGTGAATAGTGCGATTATAAAGATGCCGTCTTAGAACACTTCTCTGCCATTTGCTCATTGCTATAGTGGAACAACCCATCTCTAAGTTTACCTTGGAGAATCCTAGCTGGGACTTGCTTATTATGAGTCCTAATAGGACCGCTTGTATTGTATCGTCCGGGACCCGGGAAGGTTACAGTGAACTCATGTAAGTGCGGTAGTGGAGAATAGTTTCCCGGACTAGGTTCCCCGCAAACAACAATTCGTATTTGGGGAACGAAGATAGTTGAGAATAGAGAAATCGACTCCACGGGAAATCGGTCCTGGACGGTGAAATTAAAGTGGTATCGGCCTTGATAGACCGAAGGGGAGGGATATCTTGGCAGCTTTTATGATGTATAAAAGACACAATGGCGATTGGAACTTTTAAAGGAGTGAATTGATGCGTTCGGTTTTCATGATAGCTCGTTTTCGAAGTCTTTGAGGCTAGACTCTGATGAATTAATGCATAATGAAGGGTGTTATATTTTCAGCAGTGCTATTCGGGGCTTCTGTCGAAGCTGCCCTGTACAAGTCAAAAACACCGCCAATGGGATGGAACAGTTACAATTACTACAACTGTTACCCTAGTCAGGATATTATGAAGACCAATGCTCAAGGACTTGTTGACCTTGGTCTAGCCGATTTGGGGTACGTCTATGTCACAACGGATTGTGGGTGGATGTCAAGAGACAGAGACTCTGAAGGACGTCTACAATGGAATACCACACTCTTCCCATCGGGGGGGCAGGCTCTAGGAGATTATATCCATGGCTTAGGCTTGAAGTTTGGTCTCTACTCTGGCGCAGGATATTACCAATGTGGCTCGACAGATCTACCCGCTTCTCTCGGTACGAAGCCTCTCCCTAACTCTCCAAGAACAGTTCTAAGTCAGATTCAGGGTTTGAGGAGGTAGATGCGCAATCGTTTGCGGAATGGAAGGGGGACTCTCTGAAGTGAGTCTGCGGTTTTCGTCAGCGAGTGAAAAGTCGACATGTACTAGGTAGCTGAGTGTCGATAGGTACGACAACTGTTATTCGTCATCGAAGACTGTTATGGCAGACTACGTATCGCCGGCATCCACATCTCCTGAGCGTCATGAGAAGATGGCTTCGGTTCTAGATGGTGTGGATCGGGACATTGCCTACTTCATCTGCCAATGGGGTATCGGCGAGGATTTAGGTGAGTGGGCTCCGCCTATCGGCAACGCCTATAGGATTAGCAACGACATCTACAACTCCTGGAGGAGTATATGGCGAATCACCAACCAGGTGGTACCATTTTATAAGTCCACTGCAGTCGGCGCGTATCCCGATATGGATATGTTGATGTAAGCGAACTTACGCCCGTAGAACGGTACACCTTCATTGACAGATATCCAGTATTGGGCTTAATGCCTTATCCATCCAGGAAGAGAAGTTTCACTTCGGCATGTGGGCAATCAACAAGTCGCCCCTCAATATTGGCGCGCCGACCGATCCGAGGCTCACACCAGCGGCTTCTCTTGATGTACTCCGGAGTAAGGAAGTCATAGCAATCAACCAGGACTCCCTAAGTAAGCAGGCGCGGCTCATCCGTCGGTACACCGAAGAGGAATGGGATATCTGGGCCGGAGACCTATCTGGCTCGAGGATCGTTCTCGGTGTCGCGAACTGGAAGAACGACTCGCAGACAGTTGAGTTCGACCTCTCCGTGGTAAACGTCTCGGAGGCGCGCGCCCGCGACGTTTGGGCGGCGGAAGATCTCGGTACGATTTCCGGGATCCAGAAACTCGAGCTCGAAGGACATGAGATGAAGCTCCTAATCTTGGGTGATATTATTGCGCAGGCATCACTGCCGAGGTCAACAGGGTACTACGCAGCATCGAATGCCACGTTCTCGGGCGGCGCATCGGAAATTTCCTGTGACGAAGGAGAGTGCGCACCCGCGGGTAGCAAGGCTGCTAGCATTGTGGGCCAAGGAGCGAGCGTGATCTTTGATTCGGTAGTTGCAGGTTCTGAGGGGAAGAAGCTACTAGGCGTTGATTTTATCAACCATGAACTCGCGCTCGATAGTGCCTGGGGCTGGGGCTCTAATACGCGGAATATGACTGTAGCAATCAATGGCGACACCCCGAAGAGATGGGCATTCCCGATCTCGGGAGGTGACTGGTATGAGTCCGATAGGATGTTCATCGAGGTTGATGGGTTTGTAACTGGTGAGAACCGAATCGAATTTGCTCCGAGTGGAGATTCCGCTGCTCCGGATCTTGTCGGTTTCGAACTGTTTGAGACTTGAATATTAGGAGTCCTAGACTCTCATATCTTATCAAAAATACAAACTCTAGATCGAACCTATGGCTGTGGCTGGGATTTCTATTGCATAAGACCGCTTTTGCGAAGGAGCCAACTCGCATAATCGCTTGCTTATAATATCATCCGGCTCCTCGCTGTTGATCAAGCCCGAAATTACTTGCTATATCACTCACGTATAATCGGTCGATGGGATAGTCACTTGGCAACTAGTACCTGAGAGTACGAATGGGTTAAGGACGCGTCTCGTGGCGTATCTTCAACTAAGAAACGGAATGGGGCTGTGCTGATATTGCGGCTAACCCCTGACGAGATGTGGCTGGGTAGTGGGCTTGGCGTTGGCGTGGCGGAAACGTGGACAATGACAACGGCACCGCTTGAGCGCCGCCAAGGTCGCCAAGACGCTCAACTTGAGTCGGCAATCCCAGTTTTCAGCAGTTACCATTCTCGCGTGACGTAATAATCTCAAGCCGGATAACTTCTCGCCATCGTCTCAATAATGCCAGACCATAATATTAAGCATTATTCAATAATTGGATGTAACAATAATAAAGACTAGAACTTTCTCGTTCCTATTGAATAAATACTACCTAAACGACGTCCTCTCGTTTGTATCTTCCTAGTTATACCTAGTTACTCTTGTATCCAACGTCCTTCCAGCGAAAAGCAATCAAGACACATTGTGACAACACAGTAATTCAATCATTTACTTGAAATAGCTATCCATAAGCGGTAAGGATACCTACAGAATCATTTGCTTGCCAAATTAGATTTCTGACGCATCTTACAGACACGAATTAGAAGCGATGCCGTTCTTCTATAGCAAGCATTTCGGCGGCCGCCATTTCGGTACTAGCGTCACTGCCAGCCGACATGGCATACATCGGGGACCGTGGCGATTCAGTTTCGGCAAGTTCAACTGCTTCAAGAGCTAGATTTGCTTCGTAGGGAGAACATTACTGGCTAGAGGTTACTTCGTCTCTGGAAGAGACCCAGGAAGGGAACGAGGCCCAGGCACTTAAGTCGCAGCAACGCTCTAGTTGAACTTCTACGTATGACTTTGGAATGGTGGTGACTTGCCCTATTCGGAACTTGCATTGGCGGGAGGTTGGCGGGAGGATGGATTACTCGGTTGCAAGCTCTGGTTCAATGCAACGGCCCCAGGAACCAAAATCAGACCATGCCTGGGAACGAAAGGTTCGGATTAGACTCGGCTCTCACGATAGTTATGAATTTTATGAATAAGAGGATATCAATTTACGAATTGAAATAATTGAGACGTATGAACCACCTGTAACGTCACCAACCTGCGATATTTAACTGTTAGATACATGGAAGTTAACACACCTAGAATCCGTGAGGACGGCCAATTGCAAAAGCTCATGGGGCCATGTCTGTGGTTAACCCACAACGCCAGTATGATAATATAACCCAGCAGCCCCTAACTTACATAGGTGCCCTAGACCATCTGCGTGTTGGTGACTAGATACCCCAAATAAGGGAACATGTCTTACGTAAGAAAGGCGCAGTTATGGAAAGATAGCCTATACGGACTAGGGCCTCTTCTAAGTCATATAATACCTACCTGTATAACAAACCTATTGGGCATGGTTCTTGTATCGGACATCTCACATTCATCTCTACATGCAACAGTTTCCCGCGCACCTATGCTCCTATATCCACATTTACCAGGCAGCTGAACTTGCTTAATCCTTCCAACAACCCCCTGTTCATTTTCTCTATATATCTGGGGCGGCTTGCATCCACCGACAGGAGCAGACGGGGATTTTCTCTTCCAAACCTTCCAACATAGCTTCATATCACAAGATGGGTAGCTTTCCAGGATTCTTGTATAGACAAGTTACTTTCAAACCTAAACCGTTACCGAAAAATGTCAACCTTAAGGGCAAAACGGCTTTAGTGACCGGTGCAAATACCGGTCTTGGTCTCGAAGCCTGCAAAGAGCTAGCAGCGCATGGACTAGCTCGCATCATCCTCGGCGTTCGCAACATATCCAAAGGCGAAGATGCGAAGAAGACAATTCTTGCCTACAATCCTGAAATCGACATCCAGGCTTGGGAACTCGATCAAGAATCCTTCGAAAGTATAAAGAAATTCGCAGAGAAAGCCGCAGTTCTTGATCGGCTTGATATTGTCATCCTCAACGCTGGCGTTAAGAACTTGGAGTTCATAAAGTCTAAGACAGGTCACGAGTTGCATGTACAAGTCAACCATCTAGGTACCGCCTTGCTCTCACTCCTCCTACTTGTACCGCTTAAAAAGACGGCGGCAACAACAGGTTCGCCAGCACGACTGACTATCGTCAGCTCGGAGAACCACTTCTGGGCAAAATTGAAGGAAATCAATGCTCCAAACACGCTACTTAAGATGGACGAAAAGGAAGCCTTTGGAAAAGGAATGGACCGGTATAATGCCAGCAAGCTGCTGAATGTGCTATGGATGTGTGAGTTGAGCGCCAAGGCCGGCAATGATGTTATCATCAATGCTGTGAACCCCGGCTTCTGTCGGAGTACCCTGCATCGCTCCGACTCTAGCGGGTCATCATTTGCGAATATGATCGGCTGGACTCCTGAGCAGGGTGGACACTGTCTAACTGATGCTGCGACGTTGCATGATAAAGATGGCCACGGGGCATACCTCAGCGAACAAGCTGTTAAGAGGTAGGGTGTGACCACATATGATCATGAGCAAAAGACGCTGACGCAAGGGATATTAGCCCGTCTCCTTTCGTACTTTCACCGGCCGGGAAAAGAGCGCAGACGAAAATCTGGAGTGAGACTATTCAGCTTCTTAAGGATGAAGCTCCTGGAATAGATCTCCTTGCGAATCTAGAGACTTGAAGATTGAATCTTTGGCTTTAAGGGGCAGTCAAGTACAAGCCTAGTTGAAGAGTAGGAGCCTGATTATTAAGCGCAGACACCTACTATAGCTAAACTGCCTGATGCACCTTGACATAAGTGTCGTGAAGGGGTGAAAATGAGAGATTACTTCTTCGCCGGCCTAGCGCCTAAGATGTACTTCAAGCAAGCCCATGTTTCCTTCTGCATGAACATTGTGAATCTCATATCTGGGGTCGGCTTCCTTCAGGAGAGCCTCAAATTCGTTCTTAGTGCGCTGCTTCGCGCCGAGATTCACGTACATGAGCATATCCATCTGCCTAAAAGCACGTTCTTCGTGGAGGGGTTTCGTACCAGGCTCTGGGAGGATGGTCTCGTTTATTAACAGCGGCGTGCCTGGCTTGGAGCCCTCAAGTCCTGGAACGAAAGACTTGAAGATTTTAACAACATCGCGGTCGCACCAGTTGTGAGTACATTGGCGTATGAAGAAAGCAGCGACGTCGCGTAAGGGCTGGGGTTGGAAGAAGTCATACTGCATCCAGGTCACCCGTCCCCCCGCATCATGGAGGTCCAGCTTTTTCCCCTGAGCGAGCATGTCGGCCGAACCGTCTTGCACAACGAAGCTAAGATGTGGAAATTTCTGGGTTAATATGACATTAGTCTAATGATATCATAAAGCGATAATATATGAGCAATTCATTACTACACCTACCCGCGCCAAGGAGATTGATATATGACCGCTTCCACCCCCCACATCTACCACTATCCCCTGGAGATTCTCCCATGGGAAGCAATCCTTTAGCTCAGTTATCTGTCGATCGACTATTTCATTACTCTCTCATCAGCAGTGTCACTGCAATAAATAAGGCAATCTTGAATTGAGATTACTCACTCTTAGTGATCCCAGCCATTGCCTTCGCAAATCTAGCGGCGTATCGAGGATTCTTCGCATAAAACTCAAACATCGACATGCCGTGCCTTGTGCTGAATGGGCAGTGGGCGCTATCAGATTCATAAGGGGACGCCTTGATGCAATCGGCAGATGAGGTTGCAGCCTTCAATAACTCATCCGTCCTATGTATACCAAAGTATCAGCACTTCTGCCTCAGCCAGAGGAGGGCCGGAACCAAGGCGATGAACGGGGCCACAAACGCGAATTGCCCAGTGCATTTTATATCCTCGTCTTTAGCAAAGGTGCGAGAAAGAGCTGTGTGAGAAAAATGCCCTGGTGTCTTCTCCTGGAAGATGCGACGGGTCGCGAGAATGCGGAGGAACCGGGCGGCCCGGTCGGCGTCCATGCCCGCCTTTTTGGCCAGCTCGCCTATTTCTATATCCCCTTCCTCTGGGACGATCTTGAAGAAGTCGAATTCGAAAGCTACCTGCGCAGCAGAAAGTTCAAAGCCGACGAGGAGATACGAGCGTATGGATTCCTTAGGACCGTCGATAAGACGCTGAAGATCCTCTAGACTTGAGGTTAAGCTGCTGTGAAGTGCCTGATATTCTGCAGTCTCGGGAGGCCCGCTTGAGTCCGCATCTAAAGTCGGAGGGGCAATAGCATTCTGCCGGAGATAACTGTTAATACTTGTGGTCTGTTGAAGGATGAGTTGCGCAAGATTAATCAGGCTGTTAGGATTCGACCTCTCTGCGGGGTCCTTGGTGGTGCTCTTTAGGTCGTCATATTGTGTTGCCATCGTGTTCAAATCTTCTAGCAGAATGACAAGGACCGGTCTTAGACCTGAATTGTAGTCGAAATGGGTTCAGAACCGGTAAAGAATTAAACCAGTGGCTCCATGGAATACGCGATCTGAGACGAGGAAATATATCAGAGAAACTCCTAATCGACTGCCAGCAAAATACCGCACATCCCTTGCTTAGTACTGCTAGAACATCCGGACCCCGCCGTAATTTGTATATTCGTGCTGCTATGTATAATCCATGATTGGGTACGTTGATGAACCGAGTTCTCAAGGTAAATCCAGTATGAGTGTCGGTGCCGGCGCTAGACAGCTCGGATGAATGCGGTAACAGCAGTCGTAATCCCTTCTTACTGTCAATATATACGGCTCGGTTGTATAACGACAGGTACATATCTACCTACCACGTCATCATAATATAATGCATTACCCAGGTAGGTAGGCCGAATCTACCAGGATAAACCACATATTCATTCTATCCTTTAATGATTGCGGTAGTAAGGGTTACGAATCATCATATCCTAGTTTGGCCAAAACGTCTTGTCCCAACTGTCGGACTACGCCATATAGATGCGTTCGTCCGGAATCTCCGGCTTATGGTATTGACCGGATCAGGGTAGTGTAGCGTTGTTGACAGCTGATTGGATAAGGTATGGCATTGTTGGTAAGAAGTAGCATTATGTATCTGTAATACCATCACGGAGAATTCATGTTATGATTTTCCGAGGTTGCAGTCATTTGGAAGAGGACTCTAGGTATCAAGCCACCTACCGAGCTGAATCGGAGCTGTAGATACCGAGGAACGCTCGGAGTACCTACTTCGGAGTTGTGATAATTGCGAAGATAAGTGGCTAGACACATGGAATTTCGCGACTACCCTCTCTACTTGCGTAGATTCAGTCATTCCGAGCCAGGAAGCCGAGGAAGATAGTAACTCGTCGTGATAACTGTATATGTTAATTTTGAGAACATGAAAACTCCTATGCTTGCCTAAAAATCCTGTTCTCCTAGTAAGCAGGTTGTACTCTTGTCGTGAATATGTACCTAGAGCGCCGTGGCTTAACAGGGGCTTGCTGTAGATGGCCGTAATCAGCGCCTGGGCCGTTGGTTTTGCGCCACGCTAACAATATTGTGTAATCCCCCTATTTCTTACCCTTAGCTTCTACCATACCATAGCAACAACAACACTATTACCCTTGCGGGCTTAGAGGTACATATCCGATTGACTGACTTCGGATAATCTATTGAACTGAGTTAAAAAAACGCGCCTAATTTAAGATGTGCACCGTGGCGGGCCGGTTCATAGCAACGAAATCTTTGATATTTAGGTAATTATATTCATCACATTCATAGCAGAACGCCAATGCGTCAGGATCGGATGGCTTTATTTGCCATTCATATATACATGAATACCTGATGTATATACAAAGGTGCTCAAATATATACAAAACAGTGTACGAGGTGGGTATATACATCCAATGAAATGTTATAGTAAATCTTATATATTATATAAAAAATCCTCCTTTAATCATCTGGGATCGCCAATGGATCAACAAGGAGAGCCGGTCTCCAAGATACTATGAACCTCCTGGGCGTAGGTGCAGCCGTTATTCACGTTCGAGTCCGAGAAGCCGGCACTCCACATCATGACACCACCGAACCTAGAATCGCTCTTGACATCGTTGACGATGGTCGCTAGTTGGTCGGGTGTTGCGTAGTATGTCTCTCCACTCGGCCCGCCATTAGCGGCCAACGGAGCAGCCGGCACGCCGATGAATATCTTGGCATCGGCCGAAGGGGTCTCGGCTGTCCAGCTCACCCAATCATCGTAGTTGAACGGCGCGTTGCCGTTGATGGGAAGAGCACATGGGTATGTGTAATTGTTGTTGTTATAGAATTGGGGCCAGAGGTAGTCAAACGTGGCATTGCCGATGATCACGCCCATGTTAGGCTCGGGAATGGGGCACTGAGGCGCGCCGGTGATATAATATGTTTTCGAAGAGTCGGAAGCAAAATTGGACCGCAACTTAGATATCATGGCTGGGTAATATTCACTTCCCCTATTGACTTCTATATCAAAGTCAAAGCCGTCGATGATAACGTCACCAAAGGGTCGCTGCACACTGGAATTTCCAGAATTGCCGTAAGCCTGCCAGAGATAGTCGCCAATAGACTCGGCCTCGGCATCTGATGAGAGAGAGTAAGAGGCGGTAGCTCCGCCCAGTGATAGAATGACCTTGATTCCGGCTGACTGGCATGTTGCGATGGCCGATGATAAAGCATCACAGTTTTGCCCTTCACCTGAATTGCTAATAAAGCAGGATTGGCCAACGGTACCTGACGGAATGTCACTACCACTACCCCACGAGTATAAGAAAGCCAGCACGATTATGTCGATGCCGGCTGAGGATGTACAATAAGTCGAAAGATCGTTGTTCTCAATCGTGCCGCCGCCATTCTGACCCCAGTAGACAACGTTCTGGGCATCGGACGCCTGGCGGGGCATGGGGGCATGAGGAAGAGCTGTTGCCGCTCCGGCCATAAAGCCGAAGTAGCTATATGCAGTGATGAAACGCATGCTGATAAACTAAGATGAAGGTATATATGCAAAGAAACGAACTATATACAGTCAAAGGAAGGACAGTCTGTCAAAGACGGTAGGCAATGCGATCCGAAGCGATGCTCATGACGAAGATTCAAACAGGAACTCGGGAGGAGCATTGCGGTCTACTTATCCATCTCCAAACCTCAGAGATACTGCCTCTCAGGCCTATACACTGACATTCATCCGGCAGTCCTACGATATCAGGAGACGTTACATGTAGTACGCGGAACAGCAGTCACAATACCTATAGAGGAAGTCGGCATGATTCGGCGTGATAGCGGGCAAGGAGCCTTGTCTCTACCCCATCTGACCTTTGATGTCCGGAGCATTGGTGTCGTGCATCGGCCGATGATCCCGGCCTTGGCAGGCCTGCCCTATCAAGGGGGACGTAGCACGACGATGTCTCATAGCTATATCACTACGTTACAGCTTAGTGGTTTAAGAGCATAATAGTACACTAGTGCCGAGTTGAGCTTAGATAATGATAGATCGACGCTTTTGCATGGGGAAGATAGGGAGGATGACGAACTAAGCTCGGAGCAAATGACCTACAACGTTGGCAGTTGACCCGCTTTATCAGGGACAATAGGGTAGTAGTGCGCGTAGGGATAACGCAACCTGCTTTATCAGGTATGTTGAAATAAGCTAATGATTGACAAGGGCTTAGAGAAATATGTAACGAGCTACCTATTTTGGTAATGTAATTTAACTACGTGTGATGCACGTGGAATAGCACGTTTCGTAGGTCGCGTCTGTCATAAAAGACTCCATTAGACCAAAAGCCGTGAGACCTTAGGAGAGATGATACCGTAGGATAGCAGCGCAAGTCGGGCTGTTTTGATTTGTAATTGATGTTCAGATTAAGGAGTTCATATAAGAAGAGTGTCCACTTACAATACGTAGTCAGTTTCAAAGACCTTAATTGACGGGCATTTGGATAGCAAATTACCGATGGTGATATTTCAGAATATCTTCTGATAGTGCGGACGTACGAGGCACCATGATGTTGGGGTGACAGCCTATTTTCAGTACCAGAAGCTATCCTTATCCCCGTACCTGGTATCTCCGTTCATAGCCCTGAAGCCCTGAATCTACCCATGGCTAGACTTGCACCACTTTGTGGCATGTTCGTTTCTTCCTTCGAATCATTGCTATTTCGCATGGCCACATACCCGACAGAGGCCCCTTTGCTTGCTGCTAGAGTGGACATATTTTCCTTCAGCACATTATCGGCCCCGGGAGGCTAGCTCGTGGATCGTCTTCAGAATAACCGCCATCATATCAATCCCACGGCCGTTGACCTGCTCGGTATCTCGTTGTGCCATCTACTAGTAAAAGTTGGCCTCGTCCGTCTTTGCTAGGCACTCGTCGAAAACTTTCTCAGAGTCTGCGAGCAGAATCACGATTTGATATAACATATCTTTAATGAGCTTAACATTGGCCACCGTTGCCTCAGGTGAGCCCAAATGCGGGTCTTTAGAAATGCTGATGGCTCCCCTCAGCTACGAGAGCCGTAATTTCAATAGATAGAGGGTAGGCAGCTTAACCTAGGGGTCTTTATCAAAGCGACGCACAATCTAGACTTAGTTCCTAATAACTCAATATAGGGTGCTAAAAAATGCTAGCAATGCCGACTGCACAGTACTCCATGCTGAAGAGCCCCGTTAATACGTAAAAGCTAGTCGGTACCTGTATTGTTGTCGGCATTCTGTCATCTAAGGAAGCCCCTCCTTTTGAAGATCTATGCCTATCTCCTGCCTATCTCCTGCCTATCAGCTGAAATCGACCATACACCAAGCCACAGTCGTCACGATACACTAGGGAACCCCCTCATATGCTAAGATCGTGTAGTCCCCTCTACGTACGTGAAACACATTTAGTAGGCGGGCAAGATACCTAAGCTGTCATGGTGCGGACCTTACAGAGATATAAGGAAAATGATGTTGTGTAAGGGAACTGTCTCTTGTTCACGGTATCTCAGATCTCATCCTTCTAACAGACGCGGACTCCCTACGTCCGGATATCCTCAGAGTGAGCTTTCGATAAGACCGTTCCTTATACTTCTAGGTTGGTAAGGTACCTAGGTATTAATAAGACCTGTTGTTGGTGTGGATTATCGATTAGGATAGCTCCATAGGATTAATGTTAGCAATCTCACGGGCCTACTGCCAAGCAGGCAGAAACAAACATAAACATGAGGGAGAATGTAGAAAAGGCCTTTAGTACCGTACTTCGACCCAACTGTCTCCGGCAACGGAGTGCCATAATACCAATACTCTATGCCGGATTCTTAACAGTGCTACACCCACCGGAATTGCTGATAATATGCTACCAACTGTTCCATAATAGTAGGCATATATATGAGATCTTATCAGCGTCGTAAGGAAAGCAAGAATACGGGTGGTATTTGATCCGATGTTTCTCGCGTACCTAGACATACTCAGTCCCAACTAAAATCCGAAAATTCCAAATAGAGAACTAGATCTCTCGTATATGGATGCCTAATACACCCACGCCACCTGGCAACTCTCGTGGTTGGTTAGCTTGGCTATAATAATTTTAATTTCAGCTGTTCTGCGGCAGATCTTCATTCCCTTGGCTGGCTATATCGAGAATCTATAGATAAGAGGTATCTAATAAATTGGATAGTCGCCATATATTTCTAATCTTGTTGGAATATGATTTGTTGTTGATCTGAAGGTCTATCCACTGGTATCAGGCCTTAAAAGTAGGACTCCAGCTGGCAGCCAGCTGTTCTATAAAAGTCTACGTCACTGGATGAACCTTGCGCCGAATTTCCTCCGTCGCATCCGAGTATCCATAGATGTGGCCGTGCGGCTTAGTGGCTCATTTCGTCCAATCAAACGTCATCTTTCTCAAACCTCATCCCGCTGAAATTCAGGCAACAGTATTTCGACGTTGGACTAACCTCCATTGAGATGAGACCTGGACGTGGTGATCAATGAAGGTAGTGGATTACCAATTGGAACAACACGCCGTATACTGAAGTATCGTTCGTCTAAAGGAGGTTACCTAGCAGCACCATCCTTATCCCCGTTCATCATTCATGGATCCGCTCATACCCGCGCCTAGGCACCGAAATTATTTTCACACCTTCCTTTTGACGGGGCTCAAGGCAGCTGAATTACTTCTGCTTCCATCGTGTGACGGGAGGGTCTCGAGGTCGTATGAGACAACGAGTCTCGCTGTGCATGCCTAGATGATTCTGCATGCATACTTGGCTCGCTCCCCTCCTCGATTCCATTATTGCTTCTCCGAGTAGCGTTAGTTTTACCACTCAGTTCAACTGGACTGTTTCGTCGAATACATGGACTTTAGCTTCTTTTCATTCTCGGCCTTCTCTGTAGGTAATTAAAACTAACAGGGCCATACCGAAAGAGGACGCGGGATTTTTAAAGTAATAGGTATACGTGAAGGTTCAAACTATTCAAATCATTTACTAGCTTCAACGAAGGAGTCTGAATAGTATATGCTGGTACTTAAACACATCTAACGCCGTCATCGGAAATCGTTCATCATGGAGTCATTTCTTCCCCGAGGCGGTTTCCAACTGCCTTTTCAGCGGCGGCTCAGTAGGCTCTATAATGACACCAAGAAGTCATCAGACTTCGTCAAAGAGTCGGCGCCGAGTCTCGATGATCCCGATATCAAAGCTCTGCATCGCAAGCTAAGAATTCAAAAGGACCGTTTGGTTAGCTGGGGCTTGGAATGGTCCGACCCAAATCAAGCCGCTGAAATAGATGAGTCTTTATCTAAAGCAGGCTTGAGTGATCTCGTGGGTAGTATTATGGCTACTATCAAAGATATCCTCGCAGAGGCCGAACCTCTTTGGCTTGCTTCAAGACAACCCGTGGGGAGTGAAAAGGCGTCGGAAAAAGCGACTGGTGATCGAAAAACTCCTTTGATTGTCTGGGATAAGGGGAGATTTGAAGATCTGGTTAGGGACCTAACTGCATCTATCGATACCCTTTGTGATCTATCTAGGACGCGATCTTCTGCAGCAGCATCTTCTAGAGCCGCTCTATCGAGGACATTCAAACCTACCTCTTCGACCGAGGATCTCCGACCATACGGCTCCACAAGGATTCAAACTCCCCAGCAGATCGATCTTAAAACCTTGACAAACTTAAGGTCGATGCAAGCCATGCCCATATCGGAGACAGAGACAGCACGGGATCGTCCACAAGAGATATTCTTCATGGGGAAGCAAGCGTATGTCGAATTAACCCATCGCCAAGGACCGCAGCCTTCGTCCCCACTACTCGTCGAGTACGCGCCATTCGACCCGATATATTCAGCGACTGGCATTATGCCAGATATGTCTCGATTCGAGAAGTTGAGCGCTGGCCTTCAGACAGATTCCCAAAGGTCCCCTGGTTCATGGATTGGTCTTCCTCTTCTTCTAGGCTATTATGAAGATATGGAGGAATCGAGGCTGGCCCTTATCTATCAATTTCCTCCGGGTTTCAACCCAGTGACCTTTGAGAACCTCACCCAGAACCCTCTCGACAATTTGTATACATTAAAGGAACTTCTTAATCGACCGGACTTTGAACCAACACTGGAGGCCAAGTTCCGCCTTGCTCATAATCTAGTTAATACAGTGTTTGATATGCATGCCCGAGGCATCACCCATGGCAACCTCAGTGCCTCTGCAATATCTTTCTGCAATACCGTTGGGAACGATCCAGGCTTACCTGTGGGCGAGGTCGACGTTAGAAGGCCACTAGTGTCATCATTCGACGTATTCCCCGAAGAGTCTACGCATAACGAATCTCGGCAGACTTTTCTACTACACCGCCATCCGCTCGACCCCCGGACGACTAGTCAATCGCCCCTCGCGACCAATAGCGATACAAGAACGCTTGATTTGTACTCATTGGCTATGATGCTCGTCTCCATCGGACTCTGGACCCAGCTCGAGAATCTTGTTCCTAATCAGTCATCCCCTAGCATTTCGGAATCTGTCCTCCAACAATTAGCGATACGTTGCGGCACACCGTATATGAGAGCTGTCCAAGCGTGTTGGAATGCGGTTGATCAAGAGCTCGCACACCCTGGTTCCACTGAGGAAATCTTAAGCCAAGTCCAGATTAGAGCCAGTCGTTATCTGGAAGCTTGTTGTATTCTAGATGGGTTAAGTGGATTAGACGAGCGGTTGGGTGACGACCAGGACAGGTTCTCTTCTAAAGGAGAAGGGAAGTTCGAGACCACGACGGAGTCGCTAGCAGGCCCTTCCGCCAGTACACGAATCACTCGCGGATCAGGTTCGCAGGTGTTATCAACGAAAGATTCGTTGGAGCTGACTGGAACTGGCAGTAAACCAGTCGCACGGTGTAAGGTGTACTTTGTTGTCGTGGCTATATTGTTTAGTGTTAACAGATTCGCAGCTGAGAAATCTTCGGAGATCCCGCCAGAGCCCGCAAAAGACGCGCGACCTAAGCTTCGATTATACCCCCAAGTGCCCTTGTCGGCTGAGGCAATCGAACAATGGCATAGCACCCTTATGCCACAAATCAACCTAGCGTTACGACATTTCTATCGCAAGAATCCCGAGTCCGTCGAAATCTCACTCGAATCGATCGGCGAGTCGCCCCAGAAGACCAAACCGACCGTATTGGTTGTTTGTACCTCGGTGAGCACGGTACGGGCTATACTAAAGAAGAAACTCGGGGTATTTTTCGACGGTTCGACGGGTTTCGGTCTAAAGGTTTGTCGTGGATCTATGGTACGTTCGCGGAAAGAACCCTCAAGGAGTATGGCCAAGAGTCAGCATCCCACATCTCTAAGGAATCACGGCAATGAAAGCGACGACGATAGAGACGAACCTGAAGCTGCCAATCCTGGCTTTCAAGAAATACCGCGAAATGGTGCAAGCATTGGTGCGTGGATAGGTATCAAACACCTACCTCCTGTCAGTTTTGGGGGTCTCATAATTGTCGATGACAAGCCATACGGAATGTCGGTTCACCATATGTTGGACGATCCGGACGCCTTGGCCCCTTCCGATCTAGCCGAAGGAGCAAAGAGGGCAAATGCACCACCTCGTAGCAGCGCGGCAGCAGCACGCATGCCACCTCTACATGAGGTAGAATCGTCGACTGAGGATAGCGGCGATGATTTTGCAGGAGAATTCTCGGATTCCGAATCAGAACTCTCCCTCACCGATATCACTAGCGACGATGAATACGAAAGTGATGAGGAATACACCGAGCCTGGAGACATTCCGGGTGTAGAACCAGGTTGCGGAGATGGTATGTAGAGTTTGCCTCAAACATACCCCTAGTCTAAGACAGAAACAATACGAATGAGTTTTTCAACACATTGTGCTTGATGAATTCTACCACAAGTTTTTAACACTCTCCTTCAAATTCGTTGCAGATCTATAGCTAAACAGAGTGTACACAGGATATATAGTCACCCAACCCGCCCTCGATGACGTTCCCGAAGGGTTCTATCCCTCGGAAGAGACAATGGACGAGGTAAGTCAATCCACGACGTGACGTAGTTTTTAACAGCTTGCATCACTGCTCTCCATAATTCATACAAGGAACTAACGTCGCAGGCAGGATCATATTGATACGTACAGGCTCGGCGAGGTCTATGCCTCATCCGGAATACGTAGGCGCAACGAGGATGGACTAGTTCACGAGATTGACTGGGCCTTGTTCGATTTTCAAAACGAAAGGCTGCCACAAGACAACTTGATTCCTCGCGCTGCGTCCGGGAGCGCCCGCTCCACAACTTCGGTGGGAAACATTCACCCGACGGAAATAGTCCCAGCGAAGTCACTGCCAGGACTGGAGGTTCAATGCATTGCGCGTACCAGTGGGCTACAGGTGAGTTACTCATCAATAGCATTCTAGAACCATCATCTTAGATTCACAGTAACATCAGCTAACACCAGCTCTTCCGTTCAGATGGGACAAATCCTCCCAGCCCTAACCTCCGTCAAGATATATGGCCGTACATCCCCAAGCCACACATACCAAGTCAGCGGCCGATGCTCAAAGCCCCGCGGGTACCGCCTCCCAGCTACCGAAGACCCGCCCAAGGTCTACCCCCGCTCCAGACTTCCCCTAGGCATCCCCGGCGACTCGGGCGCTTGGGTCGTAGATAGGCCCTACGGCCGCTTATGCGGACACGTGCTTGCGTGGAGCGAGCGCAAGCAAGTCGCTTACATATGTCCGATGGAGGTACTCCTCCTCGACATCGCGGAGACCCTGGAGGCGAAGGACGTGCGGCTTCCCGGCGGCCAGACTATTATCAGGATGGAGCGCGACCCTGCCGAAGAAGAGGAAGAGGAGGAGGAGGAAGAAGTGGTGGAGGTATCAGACCTAGATGACTGGAGCGAGCAGGGGAGTATCGTCGGCGCCGCGGAGGATGAAGATGAGGAAGAAGGAGAAGGAGAAGGAGAAGGAGAAGAAGGAGAGGATGTTCCTCCACTACAGGAAGTACAGGGGACCAAAAGTACTCCAGATGTCAGGGCTGGTAAGAGGCTTTCGACTGTCAAGCGGGAGCAGCGTTTTGGGCCGCTATGATGAAGGGCCTGATATGGCTGCCGATGTGGATAAAATGCATCTATAACGTTACCTCTCTACCGAGCCCATAAGATAGGAATGGATGCATAGGTTCGGGTCAGGACGGGATAAGATAGGATGAGATCAGATGAGACGAGGCGACGAGATACCCCTTTAGAGCTACAAATAGACGCGTCATTGACTACATGAGAGAAAGGTCACTACAGGGGTTGTTGCATTGGTTTATATGATTAAGTGTCACATCGGATGATTCTATTTTTAGTAAGACGGACTACAGTTATCTAGCCGTTGACACCATGTCAAACCCTCCAAAACACTTGCGTATGTTGCTGTATTCCTCCTCACTTTACTTAGAACAGAAGAGTTAGTTTCTTCACTATCCCACATCAGTAACCTTTAAGCGAAGGTTGTGTCGTCTTTCGGTAAGAGATTGGAACTGCTGAACAATCTACGAACCCCTTAAAGGGTGTCACAATTGGTATCACGATTTCTGAATCCTTTCACCATAAATTTCTATTGTAAAGATTTGTCAATTCATTCGGGGTATCTACCTATTAGGGCTGAGTGAATAGGGAAAAAAAAGAAACGCAAGTTCAGACCGTAGCACTCAGTGCTATATGAGGTATGTTGCACTGACTATTAGGCCATGTCGAAATAATTGCAAGAGTCAGTTGTGTGAATTAATGCGTTCCAGTGCAAAAGAAAACAAGCCATGTGTGCCTAACTCCGTCCCAACCCACGCCCCTTGGTATCTCAAATGGTGAACATCATACCCAGAGCTGCAATCACGCTGACCACGAGCACGCCTCCAATGGCCTTGAGCGACTCGGCCTTACCAGAGGCGCCGACATTAGAAGTGCGCTGAGGGGATGTGGCATCACCAGAGTTGTTGAGCTGACCGAGCAAGCCATTGTCATCGACGTATGAGATCGAGACACCAGTTGCGTTCTTGCAGGCCGAGGGTGCAGTGCCGGTTCCTTCGACGAAGTTGACACCAACGCACTGAGATAGTTACAATAAATAGTTAGCGACAGCAATGGACGGGGTATTTCACAACGGATATAACATACCTGCCAGAGATAACCGTCAACGGCATGAGAGATCAGGCCGATGTAGCCCTTCTTGCCGATGAATTCGTGGGGGACAGTGACGTGAGAACTGCAGAATGCGCCCTGACCACTTTGCTGGAAGATCGGAAAGATCTCAGTCCAGTTGCCCTTGGCATTGGGATCAGTGGTGATGCGATACAGCCAGGTTCCCTGCTGATGAGTGAGGGTTGTGGCAATTGAGTCGCCGTCGACATGGAAGTCGGTGAGCTGAACAGAGTTGATGTTGGGTGAGTATCCACCGCAGGGGGGGTTGGGCTCCTCGTCATCAACAAAGGCACCGACAGGAGGAGGGTACTGGACAGTGAAGTGAGCGCTAATGCTGCTCACCAAGAGCAGCATCGTAGCAGCGAGAGAAACCTTGGAAGGCATCGTGGTAGGTTGTGTGTGATTGGTTGTTGTGTTAATTGTCTAGCTGGCTTGTCAGAATCAGATGAACAATGAGCGAAAGTTGCTATGCTGAACAAAGGGAGAAGAGACAAAGGGAATGGATGAGAAGAACGAAGGCAACTACTTACCTGTGGTTGAGACCTGAACTAGGTGAGACAAGATGTCGAATGACTTATTGTAGGGTCGCGTCAGTTACAGAAGGAAATAAAGGGATCGCGGCGTGATAGTTTGTGAGACTGGTAAGGTGAAGAAGTTGAGATTGGATGGGTGGACAGAAAAGAGTCACAATAGAACGAAGGACAGAAAAGTCCCCAATTTATCTGAATATATCACACATCACGCGCGCCTTCCAACAGTAGTAACGTACCTGTAGTTGCGAACCTTGGAAGTCTAGGCCTTCCTTGGACAATTTGGGCAGCGACCTTTCAGACAGGGGATACACAAGGAAGTCAGGCCAAAGTGTTTGTACACCGGGTCAACTGGCGCTGGGGTAACCTACGGCCGTTTCTCTAGGACGCGTTGGTTCCTTCCTAGTTGAATTTTCTATTTCCTACGTGTGTTTTATGACGGTGGATGTCCTTTGCGCAAGTATCACTCTGCGCTTATTTGAGGTGTATGGAGAATGATAGCTACCTCCAGTAGATCCATTCGGCAAGATCTATCCGTACGTATCTGGGGGGGCATGAGCCTACCTAACCCACGATGGCCCCAGTAAATACCTTATGTAGATACATATATACTACATACATGTATGTATGTAGGTACCTACTGTTGGTGGATTTATTTTCGTTCTACTGAATAATAGCTTAGTCACAGCATGACAGGTGCTTCTCCAGCTAACAAGGTCCTTACAATGAAGGTTACATAAAAATGAAGAACCTTGACTTTTGAACGACAATACAGGGAGTGAATTTCTAGCTACATGAAAGTAGTGTAATATTATATACATGTACCTAAGAATCTACGCCGATCAACTTGATATTGAGTGCATACCTGAAGGTACCTTACCTAGATAGAGATACTGGAGATACATATGTCGTTCCCACAGCGCGATGATTGGTCCCCTCGAGTTCTTATTGTCGTTAAGCATGTGGGGTTCCCTGTATCAGATCTTGGTTCTTGGGGTCCCTTCTTACAGGGGGCCATCCCACGTAAAACATGGAGCCCCTGCTTGGATCCCCAGTTCTGGGTCATCTAGCCCTACCCCACCTACTTCTTCTACCTCTTAGTGGTTAACAGTTGACAATTGAGGCTATTTGAGCAAGTTGTGGCGGTATTTAAGCAACCCTTGGATCTCAGCTTGAAGAGAAAGAACGCCTAGATCTCTCTCTAGTCTCCATCAACGTAGCTGATATAAGTATAGGGTAGTTCGAGATAGCTGCTTATGTCTCCTAGTCTCGGTCTGACAACCTTGGAAGGTATCTGGGTTGACACGAGAGAGAGAGGGAGTGAGGGAAGTATGACAGCCGCGGAATGAAGTTGGTTTCAAAGTCCTTCAAGTACCACCTACATGTAGATAGACCGCCCTTTATACTATCTATTGTACAACTAGCATCATGGGAATGAGGTAACAGCAAACATTTTACATTTTACACTTTCCAATGATGTTTGCCAGGTGTTCATGTTTTTTTAATAGAAACCACGACTAATGCTGTGAAGCATTATTACGCGCATGTGAGCTTTCTAATACACGTATTCGACGTGTAGTTAACGTTGACATACATACACATATGTACATGTACATACATTATGCGCGTACGCAATTCGTCGGTACGTACCTAGGTACCTTATCAAATCATCCCCCGCGAGCACCGCACCTGCGTGCGTATAGATACCTTAGCCTAAGTACATGTATAAGGGTGCTCACAAGGAAAGCTCTTTGGCGACGAAATCACCAACCAACCTGGTTCTACCTATATTTATTTATTTTTTTCCGCATCCGCCACTGGACCATTGGACCCTTACCTTTTCCTCATTGGATCCGGATCCATCTCTGCCAACCGCCATCTGCCACTTTACCGTTACGCCACCTCTGACTTCTAAACAGATCCTGTTGCAGCTTGACCAGAGGTAAACGGTCAAAAAAGTCTTACAATCATTACCGTCTTTCTTTCATTCAAGACTCAATCAATATTGAACAAGGTGATCACTGGTTTGTGTCGTGCGCATTCTAACTCATACCGGACCTGCAATGACCATACATCTCTGCTGCCACCGCCCGGTATTGCAAACTTCGTCATTGCCACTTTAGGCAATTCAGTCCATCAGTGTCGTCAGATTCATTCGTTCATGCCAACAGTCTATTTTTTCAATAAGTGAGAGGTGGAAGAGTGCAAAGTGAAGATAGCCAACATGGGTGACATGAGTGGAATGGGGGGTATGGGCGACATGGGCGACATGATAACCATGCAACCAACTAATATGGCTTATGCCAGAGGTTACTGGTATTTCATCGCGGCTGCTGTCGCGCTATTTCTAGTTATCGGCATCGTCAACTTCGTTCTGAACTGCTCAAGGTGAGTCAGTTATATCTCTAACTGCTGAATTATCAACGTCGTTTTAACCTAACTTGATAAACTAATGCCTTATTACTAGTTTACGCCGATCTAAGGCCCACTCAGTTCGATTCCCTACCAAGCCAACAAATTTGTTCTCGCAACTATGGGCAACTTCGACTGCCGTATGCAGGGAGATGGGCTATCCACAGTTCTATGTCCCGATACGAGGCCTATCATGGATGACTCCGCCGCCTATGGGCCGTATCTTCGTGCTCCTAGTTTACTGGGCCGTGATTGTCTACATGATGGTTAAAGGTGCTGTGAAACGAGACGGGATGTTCTGGGAGAGAATTGGGTATCGTAACGCCTGGGTAACAGTTACTCAGGTACCATTCCTCTACCTATTAGCCTCCAGAACCAACGTCATTGCACTCATTGCCGGTACAAGCTACGAGAGGCTGAATTGGCTTCATCGATGGGTCGCCCGAACCATGCTCATTACCGCCACAGTCCATGGTTGGCACTTCTGGCAAAGCTGGGCCGAAATTGACCTGGTCTCCACTGAACTCCAGACGATGCCTATAGTGAGGTATGGATTAGGCGCTTGGGGGATCATGCTATGGATGACCCTCACATCTTTTAAGCCATTTCGATCGATGGCGTACGAGGTCTTCGTCATCCAACACATCCTGTCAGCCGTACTATTCTTGTGGGTCGTCTACCTTCATATTCCGAAATATGCCAAGTACAATGTCTGGTTCGCGATTGCTGCGTTATGTTTCGACCGCGCATGTCGCCTTGGGCTCTTGATTTGGCAGAATTTCAGGTTGTGCCCGAACCGTACATGCTGCGATGAAGGACAATGGTTTGGCCATCAGACACAGCTCTCCCCGATAGGCGAGTCTATGACAGTATTGACTATCAAAGATGTCCATTTCAAATGGAGAGCAGGGCAGCATCTCTACCTATGGTTACCGAGAGTGGCACCATTCGAAGCTCATCCATACACGATTGCCTCCGCGCATCAGACGTCAGAGACGTGTACCTGCAATACTATCCAGCTAGTAGTGAGATCTCACGGGGGTTTTTCGAAGCGACTCAATGCATTTGCCCGAAAGTCGGAGGCATCAGGAAAGAAAACGACTCTGACAGCGTTAGTTGTGGGCCCGTACGGTCATTCCCCCCAATGGAATACCTTCGAAACCTTGGTTCTCATTTCCGCTTCGACCGGCGCATCTTACACTCTTCCTATACTGGAGAGCGTGCTGTGTTCCAAGACGACATCGTTAATTAAACGAATAGACTTTCTATTGGCGGCCAAACAGGGAGAAGAGGTTGGGTTCTACCATGAACGCCTACATGAAGCTATCGAGAAGGCCAAATCCATAGGCGTTGAATTGACAGTGCACATCGCCGTCACTGGGGACGGGCAACTCGAAACACTCCCTTCCCTGACATTTCCATCGTCCTCAGGGGATTCGGGCAACGAGAAGAAGATCATCGACGAAGAGGTTCAGGTTTCAGCGAATGTTGACGGAGTTGTTCAGCCCTTGATGGGTAGGAGACATGAGCGACGCTCCAGCACAAGCTCAGACACACATGTTCACCGCTCGGCATCACGACCAGATGTGGCTGGCTTCATCAGGTCTGCGGTCGAGGCTACCGGGGGAGAAACAGGTGTAGTCGCGTGTGGTGGGCAATCCCTGGTGGCCAAAGTGAGAATGAGCGTGGCGAAGCTAAGTGACGAACGCGCCGTGCACAAGGGCACGGGTGCGCAGGGTATCTACTTGCACGTGGAAGAATACTGTTTCTGATGAAGAAACTGCGACGGAATGTTTATTCAGGGGTAAGATTCTTTACAGAATCGCAACCATGAGGTTCGTAACTCGGTATACTTTGTCCTATTGCATCTGACTAGCCTTTGGCTGGAAACCTACTTACAGACCAGAACTTGATAATGTATATTCAAACCCCTCATTGCAACACATGACCGAGTTGTCAACGGTCATCTCAGGTAGATGGAATAGGAGGGCTTAGCTATACCAAGAAATTGATATTCGTCTCTTCCTCTTGGACGGAGTTGTAAAGTATCGCTTCATCATACCGAATAACGTTAGGTTGCCAACGTGATAAAGGCTGAAGAGTATTAAGGGACGATAGCCTATACCGAACCCATTTCCTGCACATCAAACGTGGTCGATTCACCGTCGGACCGATGTAAGAGGGCTATTCCAAGCCCACCATCTTCCAAAGTTGTCTACCAGGGAGGCATGTAACGTGTCGGAAAGTGATCAAACAACCTAACAGACGTCCGGAGGTCGCACAGGTATCAAACTTGTGATGCGTGGCACCTATTACGTACCTAGCAGTCAAGAGATACAGTCTTACCTGCAACAAACACGCGTCGGAGATACCTAACATAATCGGATCGGTCGATTGTCGTAGCACATGTGCTGGAGAACCATTCAACAATCGTAGGGCTGCTTGTGGACAGAAGGAACCTACCTGACTCATCGATAGGTACGTCCTCGGCCGTGGGAAGCAGTGCCGCCCTTTGTGCGTGCTGCCCGTGGAATGGATCGAGGATGGGGATCGGCTTAGGGACAATTATTGATCCGTTGAAGTTCTATCCATCCATCGTAGGATCTCGACCCGCTGGTCTGGCGACCCCCGCGATCCCGTATGCACCCCTTTGGGATTAGGGGTTTGAGGCTTTATCCTAACCATCTATAAATTTTTGGTCGCCGAATCCTATATCATGTATCTTATAGACTTTTCATTAACGGTGAGCGATTTATTCCGATTTGAAACTATTGATTTCGGTTAGCATACTATTGCATTGGTTTGTTCTCCTTGGCTACGGATGCAAACAGAGACTAATTGGCGCCCAGCTACGGGATGTCGATATAGCTTCGGCAGTAGGCAGACCTGAAGAAAACGGGCATGGAAATCTGCATTAGCTCTGTGCGACTAAGGCACTGGACTTTGCAGGTGCAGAAACGGGAGCTGACAACTAGCTTCCCCGGCACCATGAGTGAAGCCGACCACGTGACAAATCAATGAATGGGATCGAGTGTCTTCATCATAGCAGCATTTATAGTGGTCGCTGAGCGCTGTTGATATCGTCTATGATTTGTCGTCGAAATGGTGGTGGCTGTGAGTGGCGTTTTTTTGAGGCCTCTGTCTCAGCATTTCAACACATAAACCGTTCGAACAGGGTCCACGATCCTTAAGCTCCTTCGGCGCATTCACGGTTAGAACATCATAATTGATGAATCCTCCTCCACCGAGGCGCAATACTCTTTCGATCCTATCATCTCTGAAATGCCGTCATTGGCTCTGGCATCATCCCTTCATAAATGTTAAAGATGACGTGGTGAACGAGGGGCGGAGTTCATAAGTAATCGCGGCCTTGGCGAGTCTGTAAGCCGTCACTTCGAACATGTCGTCGATAGAACGATGAACGAATGATCAGATAGTTTTCTTCTCCCACTACCTGGCCTAACGAGCTCGATGTCCGGTCCCAAGGGTCCTCGGCGACACATTGTCACGCCAAGCTGCCGTGTAGTCATAAATCAGAGTCGTGGGGTGACACACTCATCGCGAAGATGAAGCCCGTTGCTCATGTGGCAAATCTCGCAACCCGCTTCCTGTATCCACTTGTCCGAGAGACGCATGAAAGGTCGGCAAGCTCATACGCCGTAACCATGCAGCTCCCGACCGCCTTGTCCATGCCAATGTTCACTCGGAGGACTTGGCTGCAGCCAAATCCTTGTTGCAAGCTCTTCCCGCTGACGTTATACAAGATATTTCGGTTCGGGGTCATCATCAGCCTCAGTTCTAACAGTAGGTATAGTATCGCCGGGCCCGGGCAATTTCCTATTTGATATGAGAGCTCACGTACATGATGGTGCGTTAGAATCAACCCTCTAATAGATAGAGAAAAAGAGGACTCCGAAGCTACCAAGGACGCCGCGGTCACCGCAAGACCCCTGGCATCATCATGATAAAGATAATTAATAGTAACAGGTACACTGATTCTCCGGTAGTACAAATCAAACAAGTGATGGATGCTACCGGGAAATCAAGATTTCATTACGAGGTTTATAGGCCAACAACATTCAAGGGTTGCATCGATGCCGTGCTTATTGAAAATTACCAGGAGGAAATATCGGAACTGTGAAAAAGATAATCCTGGCCCATCCGAAAACCTGCTGAAGCCACAGGTAACCTACCTACCTACCTACTTCTGTATATGCACCTTGGTTGGGGTGCATGCTAAAGTTGCACAGCATAGGTTGTGTAGACACAACATAAACTTCGGGGAATTGAGACCACTACTCTAATCACACACTCTTTAAGGTGATAGATATCTAAGATATCTGATCGCAGATGTTCGATAAGTTCTTCGGACCCGAATGGTTCCTTGGTTCCCTGGTTCCTGAGTAATCTGACTAGGGAGCGGACGGCTGTTTCCCCGGGTCCCTGGGCATGCATGGGCTTTACACGAGGAAAAAGGGGGCTTTTCTGGTGCTAAGAGAGTTAGAAAAGGTTAGAAAAGGTGGGATCTCCTTAATCATTGGCTCGGGTTGAAGTCATCTCACATTAGTTCTTTTTTCAGCTTAATCCGAAGATGGGTGTGCCAAACGTTGTTTTGGGAAAAGTTGATCACGTTTGATCACGTTGGAAAGTCAAAATATGTCCGATTCCAGCCAGCCGCTTCTTAGTATTAGACGGGGGTCTAGCCTGATGCTTGTCCTTGATTAGCCTAACGTTCGCATCTAGTGGCGCTCTCTAGTACGCTCCCTAGTGCACTCCCTAGTGGGCGGGTAGCGTGATCGGAACGCTACTAAGAATCCGATCGATGCCCAATTAAGACGTTTCATATCGTCCAAAAAACTTATTTTGAACCGCAACTGAAAGCGTGATTTTTTTGAAAAAGGATCAAACTGTCTGATCATCATTAGAAATGCATACATAGTGACGAAGTAAAACTCCTCATCAGGCTTACGCTAAATCTAACTTTGTCAGAACTCGAAAGATCGTCCCCGATCTAGTTGTGATCAGTTCATCCATCTCGATAAAAAGTACAAGCTTATATCTCGTTGAAGATGAGACTTTGACTAATATGGATCCAGGGGACCCAAGGGTATGGTATGTTATGAGGTGGAGTGCCGCCTTACCTTACTTCCAGCCTCGTGTACCCTGGCAAATGTTAGCGGGCTGCTGGGCTTTGGGGAATTTCCGAGACTGACAAGCCCCATTCACCGAGTCCTGCAGTCGTCACAAGTTCTTGTGCAGGCCAAGGCAGCTTCACGACGATTCCTATCTATACCAGCGCCATATCGGCTACGATGCCCCGCGTTACGTTGATCGTGCCTAGTTGCTCGTCTTCACTGTTCTGGTAATACCGTTGAAAGCCACAGCACCCATATCCCATGCAGAAAACAACATGAGATCATGGAATAGGTACCGAAGATGTCATTGGTTGCGCTAAAAATGCAAGCGTCGGCTTTGGCTTACCTTACGTCTTGTCGTATAGGTACGTAGCAACACGTAGCCTCACACCATACCTATCATGTCATATCTACTTACTGTGGCAATAGCCCTATTGGTATCATATACGTGAAACACATCTCAATTCTGTTGTTCTAGATGGCGTTCGACGGCAAGGGACCGAACCCATGGGCTTACCCACATCATCTGCAGCTCGTTAGATTTATACTGTTCTTAGGGAAATGGCGCGCCATAAACCATACCCCTGGGAAACCACACGTGCCAACCCTCATTGACATTCACAGTGGCGTCGGTGATACTCTAACTTCTATATCGACGCAAATTGCACCCTCGCGATGGTGGAATTAGTTCCGCGCCTTCTGCATGGACGAACTTGGGGATTAAAAATGCACTTTAGGATCATTGGGCGCATATCCATGTGACCCCCCACGAGGATATCAGAACCTTATAGGTTTCGACTTTAGGTGCTGTAACCCTCCTACATGAGAGAGAAAACTTTTCACGCCCTCTTCCTAAAGCACGAGCCTTGCTTACACGCTTGCCTCAGTCGGGCGTCCCGACATGCTCGTTGGTTGGATCTATGTAGGAAGCGTAAATCTTATCTCAGATGGTCATACTCCGTCAGACATCCTTCTATTTCGAAAGGCCGAAGCTATACTCGATCACTCACGTCTATAAGCTTGGCTGGTTGAGGGGCGTCGGACCTTTTTTGCATCGTGAGACATGCTAAATCAAGACATTCCCAAGTATCCAAGACAACTCCTCCGGAATGGATTACAGCACCTGTCAATAATGATCACCATTTAATCATGTCATATAGATACGCGTTGGGGGCTTATGGACCCACTACGGTAGGGATACCCACTCCCTTTGGGATAGCATCATGTTGAGGCTGCGACTGACCGCCAAGGTGATATCAAAGCCTGTTGTCTTATAAGGTCGCGGGGGACGAGTACCATCCCTCGGTCTAGTTCTTAAAATTCAAAGTCGCATGTCTTTCAATATATCTATTCCACCCTCGCCCTTGCTCTAGTTGACCTCCACGGCGACAGCGATGGCGATCATTTCTTGGTTTGTTGTCTCGCTTTTGTTATCATGTCTGCTTTACTTGATAAGTCAGGTCCTCAAAAGACGTAAAATACCCCCAGGTGCTCGGCCTCTGCCTGGACCTAAGTGTCAGTTCCTCATACTTTCATATCCTTGTTCCTTCTGCTCTTCCCCTCACGTAGCACCCTCTCTGACTGGCTGTAGCTCTCCCTATCATTGGGCGGGTACATGATGTCCCGGCGGAAAGCACATGGCTGAAGTTCTATGAATGGAGTAAAGAGTATGGACCAATATATCAGACGGAGATGTTTGGCACGGTCCACGTCTGGATCTCATCAGAACAGGTCGCGAATGACCTCCTCGCACGACGAGCAGCGTACTACTCTGACCGACCACTGATCCCTAACCTGCCCGACAACAAAACAAGCGGGCACTATCTTGCATTGTCGGGACGAAATGGTAGGCTAATTCGGAGAGGCAAATGCTCATCCCTCTTATCGCTCACTAATACGCATTGTAGATACGTGGAAACGCCAGCGGAAGCTCTGCCAGCAACTCATGAGCGTATCCGCGAAAGGCTTACTACACGACTACCCAACCAAGGAGAGGGATCGCTTCTTATACTTGCTTTCCCAGGACCCATCGCAATACCGAGAGTATATCGAGCAATTCACATCGCGTACGGTATCACGTCTTTCATGGGGTAGCCCTCACCCCGCCCAGCTTTTGCGAGTAACCACTTTCGGCCTTCTCGAGACCATCTCCCCGTCGGGTGCTCTCCCTAATGTTATTTCCTGGCTCATGCATATACCGGCCTTTATCAGCCCTTGGAAACAGAAAGAGAACGCACGGCATGAACTTGAAGCTGGCCTTCTGAAGGGCAGCGTGCAGTACGTCCACGACCGCATCGACGAGGGGAATGCCGAACCTAGTTTTATTCGTACTTTCATCAATACCCTGAGTAACCAGGGTGAGAAGAGTGATAGATGGGGAAATGAGGCTGAGGCTACATATGTCGTTGGTCAGATGGCTATTGCCGGGGCCTTGACGATCGGGAGCCCAATTCAGAGCTTCCTCCTTGCCATGTTGCATTATCCTGACTGGCAGAAGAAGCTACAACAAGAGATTGACGCTGTGTGCGAAGGAAGATGTCCCGAGTGGGAGGACCGCGAAAAGCTGCCGTTGCTTCGGGCCGTTGTTAAGGAGACGATCCGCTGGCGCCCACCAGTCCCGACAGGTAGGTAATCTAGCAAGGATAATTAAGATGGAGCACCGCCCAGGACTTCAACTAAGCGCGTATAACTGACTTTGATAAAGGAATCCCGCACGCAATTGAAAAGGACGACGTATATAACGGGTACTTCATTCCCGCGGGGGCAACCATCCACGCGCTAGAATGGTAGGTCCATTGGTTGCCATAATAGCACAGCATAACACATTCTAACTTCCTTGCAGGGCCATCACCCGCGACGAGTCCGTATACCCAGACGCCGACACATTCAACCCGGGGCGATGGCTAGACCCCAAGTACCCGACGTACAAGGAGCCGCTGACAGTGCACCCGAACCTAAACGGCTTCAGCCAGTTCGGCTTCGGCCGCCGCACGTGCCAAGGCGTGCCGATCGTAGACCAGGACCTGTTCTTGACGATGGGGGGCATGGCGTGGGCCTTCAACCTGACGAAGAAGCGCCGCGCCGACGGCTCCGAGGTCCCCGTCCACTGGAACGATTACACGCCGCTGCTCATCGCCAAGCCGAAGCCGTTCGAGTTCGATGCTACGGTTAGGAGCGAGAAGATACAGGGAATCCTGAGAGGGATGTGGGAGACTGGGAAAGGCGAAGACGATGAGGAGGAGGAGAGGCATCAGGTGCTGCTCGTACAGACGGAAAGCGATGGTGGTGGTGCGGCGCGAGTGCTAAAGCGGGGAGTCGATGCAAGGGAGGTGGGAGTGGGACCGGTGGTGCTGGACGCACAGCGCGAAGATGACGCGGGGAGTGACCGCGGTAGCGAGACGAGTGCCGCGGGCGGCTCACTCATGGGGTCCGTGGCTTCCGTCAGCACGGGGTCGGACAGTGAAGGCGAGAGTCTGACACCGAGGCCGAGAGTCAAGCCTTATTCCGCGAGGCGGAAGGCGTTTATGTCTATAAATGTGGAATAGGTACCTAACCTAGGGGTAGCTTGTACGTAGGTTGGTTGGTATAGCTCTAGCGTCGCCTCCTTGAGCTGGAAGTTAGGCATGACATTTTATGATATGACATCAGGCAGGCAAACAAACAAGCAAGTCATGGATGGCCACCTGCATGGCGTGGCGCGGTGGCATTAGTCGTTTCGGCATTTGATATTATGATAGGTACGATTGGAATTAGGGGTAGATTGACTGTAGGGCATTATTGAGGCACTCCGGATAGGGCTGTGAATACCTTTTTTTCTAGTTGGTTTGGTTGGTTTGAATTGACCTCTTCCATCTCCACTTACTCGATTCTTGGTTTTTGGGACATTTTTGGTTTCTATACCGTGTTATATTATGTTAGGTACCTAGGGGGTTTCCTTAATAAGATGATATTCGGATACAGAGCTAATTTCGGTTACTTTACGCATACAAAAAACTCGATTTCGATTTCCCAACTAAGTAGATCATTGCTTTTGGTAGTGACACAAATTCGGACGTTTCTAAGGAGCCACTTTCCACGGCGGAGGCTTGAACCTACTCCGGCTACCTAAGCGGTCCGGCCGGGCTCAGCGGGAGGGTTACTAGTCCGCCGGTATGAGCCTTGATGAGAGGTCGTGTAATGGAGGCCGCAAGGGTACACGTGATTGCTGAAGGTCTCACTTCTTTTAGGACTTGTTTGTACAAACTAGACATATTTAGATTCTTTAAGCCTTACTTTTGGTATCTATCGAAGCTCTTGATCATTCATTACTAGGTAGGTACATGGTCTAAGTTGAATACAATTTCAAGTTATCTTGACTGAGAAAATTGACCCGACCGCCGGTCGCCCATGATAGTCCTTAACGATTCTTCTCGATTACTCTAGAGATCGAGGTTAACACTCCTACCCATGCCTAAGGTGCCGGGCAAGTGTTCATTGGCAATACGCCTTGTTGGTTGTAACGTATGTTCGGCATTGGGACATATGTCTCCTGCTTACATTGCACCGCATGGACTCGGACGCGGCTGAAAGGTCGGAGCAAAAGGCCGGCTAGGAGCGGAGCCAATGGCCTGGTGAAGGTGTCAAGCAAATAAGCAAGCAGCGGCGACTCGCCGCTCCGTATTGGCGGCGATCATTTCCGTGGTATAATATGAATGGTACGTCGGGATTTGGTGCCTCCCTGGAAACACGCCATAAATACAGTTATGCCGAAGTGATTATTTCGAACCGGGGTCTAGCGCAAGTAGTTCCTCAGCGAAATGGAGGTCAGCGAGTCACACCCACATGCTACGCTGTTGAGTATGGTGCTTCCCCATAATGTGCCACGAGGATCTGAGACCGCTAGGTATGATTGAGATCGTTGTGTCGTACTATAATTTGCTCATGGCAAATATGCAAGCTCTTAAGTGATTAACTAGTCGCACAGAGGAATCCCGGGGAATAAGGGAGGGTGCACATGATTTCCGAATGCCTGGCCGGAATCAATAATAATTAAACAAGTCACAAGGAGATAATAAGTATAAGGGTGGGAAACGTCGTGTTACCCTCGCCCATGCCAGCACGGTGTGACGGTGAGCAGGTCCGTGTGTGTGTGGTACCCACATGCAACTTGAGATTCGCATGGCTGTAACCAGGGTCTGCAAATCGTCCCTATCAGAGAGATCAGATAAGTTAAGCATAATTGGAATTCAACACAATTGGCGAGGCGATAACAATGAATTACAATATACCAATGATGGGTTGGGAGTTGAGAGCTGGAAACAAAGAGCACATCATTTCTTAACTGAAAAACAAAACAAATAAATAAAAAGAGATACAAAACACAAACACAAAGGCTGACAGGTACATGTGCATACATGTAAGTAAGTTCAATGGTGCTGGTCTAGTTCTATTCTGTTCTGGTTATGATGCATGTCATTACCCGCAGGTAGGGTAAGGTACAATGTAGGATGGTGTGACCCAAGGATACGGGGGTCACATCTCTATAACGATATTGACATTTTAACTTACTGACATATTGAATTAACGAGTACACAGCCAGCCGGCAAATCGTGATAGGCAATTGATTAGCTTATTGCCGGGTGGCAGCTACCCTCCCTACCTTCTTCCAATTTGGAAATTTGATTGGTGCATCCCCATTCTGCAAACACTTCTCCAGTTCTCTCCCACACAACCCTTCCACCCTTCACAACTGTCACAACCTTCATTAACAGATCAAGAAAAATAAATGATAAATCATTTCCAACTCCCAACTTTTCAAACCGGCCAATCCCTCATTATACATGAGACGAAGGCATCTGTCAAATCAAAAGGCTTGCAGGTTGCTTCAATGACATATAGTACATCTTGTCTATGAAGAGCTGTGACAGGTTATGGGGCCTGAAACCTGCTTTTCGATGGCCGCCGATGATGATAGGCGCAACATAGTCGGGTGGCTGATCTAGCAAGTTGCTCCATACCGACCTCCTTACCTATTTTTTAAACTTGCATTCAGTCCCCCCTTATTAGCAAACAAGAACTTCTGTGGCCAGGCACCCGATCACTTGGAGAGCTTCCCATTGATCAGTAGACCCCAAATCAAATATGCCAAGAGCCCTGAATGGCCACACAAGTTACCCAGGTACATACGGGTAGTACCAGCCCGTAAATAAACGGGAAGCATTCACTAGGAACAGCCCTACTCGTGGTTGTGGACCTTCGTGGGGATTTAACAGCCAACAACCAATTGAGCGTCGTCATCGTCAACAAAGATAGATTAAAAGCAATGAAACAAAGGAGCGCTATAAACGCTAGATCTATGGAGCTGAATCTCTGGGAATAGGTACATGATACAGGATTTAGAGAGCTGAACTCGGTTCGTACACAGACGCACCCACTGCCAGCGAATGCTATCCAGCATCCCTGTCTCCTACCCAAAATATTTCTTCAGACGTATTCATAATACTATGCATCTAATGTGTCTACTCTACATATCTCACGCCCCTGACCTGTCTGCATGAGCCAGCATGGGGCGAAATTCTATCACGAAATCTCAACCCCTCACCTCGATCGAGGGAGGTTAGCTACCTCCATGTAGTTCTGTTAATCTATTCGCCAAAAAAAATAATTCACCAATCTCCTCACTAGAAAAAAAAAACCTTTCGACTATCACGACAGCTACCGGTCCAGCACAACCCCTGTCCGTCTACATTGCCCTGATTAGTTACTTGTAGTAAATGGTGCAGTTTTGTTACCTACTGTTGTACATATCCCCAGTTCCGCTACTTACTAACTACCTCCCGAATTCCCTCTTCAAAGCCGCTGTTACCGGAATCTCCATCTCGGACCTTCTTTACACGCATAATTCCCGGCTCTCGAGCACTGAAGATTTTCGAGATCGGGTTTGATGTATCTTAGCAACTGATACATATTCTTGTCTTTTTACGGCCCGACTGCGAATAGGCCAAACAAGACAGCCTATACTGCCTTTGATTCTTCTTTGGATTGGTATTAATTTTGTTTCCAATATTCAGTAACCGAAGAGTTCCAAGGACCTACTACCCAACCCACCTAAGTTAGGAGAGGCGCTGGTAGCAACGAGAGGAGAGAGGCAGCCATCATCAAATATCCCGGGTCGTGGCAGTAGTAGTAGCCACTAGGATCCAATTGTTATTGTCGCCATCGACCTTTCGATGTCTTCTCTGCGATTCTTCATCCACCCTCCCTACTACAACCCCGGACTTCCATCTTTGTAAAGTTATAGTCGCCCATCTTCCCCCGCCAACGGTTTAAACCAAAATAGAGGTTATTTATAATGGATTCTTATTCGCATCCGCCCAGTGTTGCGACCTCAATGTCGAATGGGTCTCCAACCGAGCTATTTAATGGTCTTGGCTCGGAAATACCCAATCAACCACCCCACTCGACGCCGGTGCCCTCTATCTCGGGGGCAGTTGACTCGCGGTCGCCTCCGAACACTGTGCAAGCAGCTTGCCTTGCCTGTGTGAGTTTCAATACTCTGTTTTAAATTGAAGCATTTTCACTGACTAGAGACTTTTGATGAATAGAGGGGAAAGCATCTAAAGTGTGACGGGAAGAACCCGTGCTCACGATGTCAATCGTCTGATTCTGAATGTATCTACGTGGCTTCTCGTCGCGGTTACAAAGGGCCAAGGAGGAACGCGGCTCCAAATCCAAATAAGCGGCATGCATCTGACTCTCCGTCCTCCGCCGGCGGCGATAGCTGCCCGATGCTACTGGGTGCGACGGTTTCAACGGCTGCGCCCCCGAGCCTAACAACTTTCAACCCGGCCTTGGCCATTCCGGAGTCTCCCGCTACCCCCTTCGCGCCCCCTGGTATGAACAGCCTCCAATTATACAGAGTCCCTTATCTCAATGGCACCAATGGTGCGATGGTTGAAGCCAATGCGCGACCCCAGCAAACCGTTCCCGAGCGCTGTATTGACTCGTTCTACTACTACTTCTATCCCGGTCATCCAGCGGTGCTACCAAAGGATCATCTGCTAAAACTAGCGAAAGAGAGGGATCTCGACCATTTGCTAGCCGCGATGAGATGGGTCGGGTCATTATACATTGAAGTTGGCCCCGCTCGCGCTACCTTCTTCGAAGAGGCTATGCGTTTGATTTACGCCTCAGACGTGGTAAAGGATGGGTATTTGGTTCAGGCTATGGTCATCTTGCTCATAGGACTCGATGGCAGCTGCCAACAGGAAAAGGCGCGTGAAATCTTATCCGATGTTGAGCGGATCGCCATAGAGATTGGTCTCTATACGAGATCTTTCGCCACGATGCATGGGAATGGGATCCCACGGTTGGAAGAGAGCTGGAGACGGACATGGTGGGACTTGTTCGTCGTAGATGGTATGGTTGCTGGAGTGCACCGACAGACAAACTTCCTTCTCTTTGACATCGTGGCAGACGTAGGTCTCCCATGCGAAGAGCACGAATACACATCAGGCGTAGGTTTCCTCTCGGTTGGACAAACTGTTGTGTTTTTGACATGCCAACTAACCAATGAACATTAACAGAATATCCCACGTCCAATGTATCTGGAGGACTTTGATGATCAGCTGTTCTCAGGAGAAGAACGGGAATTCTCCTCTTTCGCCTACCGTGTTGCTTCCATAAGGAACCTCGGGCGCATGATGCGATTGCCAAATAACGGCTTTCCAAACGAGGAGAACGTAAATAGGATCGAGTCTCTGTTGTCTAATTGGAGAATGCATCTACCGCCGTCGAAACGAGATAGTTTGAACAAGAACTGTCAACTGGATGAGATGATGTTCCAAGCACACATGATCAACCATGCGTAAGTGTCTTTCCATATAAACTTCCAATGTCTCCAGGCTCATCAGTTCCTAGTTGCTCAATAATTCTGCATCAACCTCTCTCGCAGCTAGACTCGTCGCCTGCGCGCGAGGTGACAGCCTGTGCACCGCATCGGGCAGTTCAGAGTGGTGACAACTTCAATATCCACACGAGACACATCATAACCGCGGCTTGCGAGATCAGCAAAATGGTGACGTACAACGTGCCGATCACAAGCCACACGCACTTTTTCACGTGCGTGCTCACGTTGTCTTCGATCGTCCACCTTAGTAAGTGGGCACTCGAGTACTTTATTCACGACGAGGACGACCTGCGGCAACAGATCCGATTAAATATCGGTGCTCTCAACAAACTCAGCAATGTCTGGAAGGCGGCGAACAATGCGTCGGGCCAGGTTAAGGGCGTCGCACAGGAGATCTATCGCGCCAAGAGGGCCCAGCAGAGCAACCCCTCGTTCTGGGTTGGGTTCACGCAGGAGGAGATCATCAGCAGCATGGCGGCCGACGAGGGCATCATGTCCGAGATTAATACTATGCTCACAAGCGCGCCGCCTTCATAAAGGGAGGCCGATCCACTGCCCTGCCCATAATGTCGTGATATAACTTCGAACGGTTAAGTGGTGATTTGTTTCGCAGGGGACGAAGCGAACTCATGGAATCGTCACAATCTTCCTTTCAGCTCGGAGTTTGGTTTATGTGTGATCTAAATAGTAAGATATGGATTTTAATCTATTAATGGAGATGAGATGTACGAGGCCAATGGGAGCGGATTCGCGAAGTAGATACCTTGCGGGCTTTGTCGCCGCCAGTAGCGAACTGGGAAAGGGGGCATAGCAGGTGGGCAAAATATCCAACAAAAGAAAAAATGTCTCGGTGGATGAGATGAAAATCTTCTGGTAATGACGACGATTGGATATAGATGTACTTACAAGCAGTCTCTCTTTTTGCTTTTCGTTCTTTTTTTTCCCCTCCCCTGTCCACGCCTTTCTACCTTCGCTGCGTTTTTACCTATGTACGTTGTTTGGCAACAGGAGAATGGATGCGGATGGATATTGTTTATATTTAAAGCATTATATCTTTTTGGAACTTGCGAGCAGTCAGGTACCTCTCTATTAATAGATAATATACGCTGATCTTTGTTTCTCCTCTCCCGAGCCCTTTTTGCGATCCTAAATCCACTAGGCAAGGTCCCTAGTATAGATCTAATTAACATGCTAGTCTCAAACGAAGCGGTCTACTCAACTAAGTCCACAGACTATATATGTATGTCCGTGCCTCACGCAGACTGCCGTTGGTCGTTCGATGGGGCGGAGCACCACAGGTCGCCGTTCATATCCAATACCGCCCAATCATGCGTCACGTTAGGCGGCTTAGCATAGCGTACTAAATAAGTATGAATGCGGTCGACGTTTGCCCATATCCAACTTCGAACTATCTGGCGAAAGGGCCTACTATATCAGAGTCGTAGATGGTGCATATCTGTCTGCTATAGGTAAGGGGAGCTTAATGCCATGGATTCGAGCAGTAGGTCCCGATAGGGTGGTTGAGGTACCTTAAGTCAGCCTTAACAGGCCGGCATCGAACGTTCTGGCGGGGTTCGTTACAGGCCTGTCCTTGCTCTCCGAACCAAGATCAGCGTAATAATGGACGAACACTTGCTGCAGCTACTACTGCTGCTGCTAGGGAACCTATAATAGAATGTCGCCGACCGTCTATACTATACTATAGAAGCGCTATTCATTGCCTTAGGCATTCATAGCTGCGCAATATAACCTGCCACGCAGTAGTGTACGGCGACCAGTTTTGATGCCGCCCCGCTATGGACGCCGAATCCTATGTATGTCTCTGCTGCTACTTGGGAAATCTGATTCGGGCACGTCCATATGGGCTTGGTCGCCGAGGGATCAAATAGATTGAAAAAAGCGGTGACCAAGGGGACCTGATTTCTGGCGCATGAAAGCCTCCGCGCCTCCAGCTAATAGAGCATCCATCCATACAGCCATACTACCGCCAATTCGCCGGCCTAGAAAAAACCCCGCAGCTTGCTTTGATCCCCGAATGGATTATGGACGGCGATGAGGCGGGTCGTTTGAGAAGGTCGCCGGTAGGACTCGGGCATCATTGAGCGCTACAATTCCTAATTTAGGTAATTGATTGCTGCTTATTTCCCTTGATACCCCGCTGTATGCGCCCGACGTTTCAAGAGCCCTTATGTATTATCGATATGCTGGACACCGAAGGCTACCTACCGCGTTTGCCTATGGCTGTGTAAGACGAAAGTGGTTCCGCGAAACCGGCAAACGACCGATTGTATGCAGTTGGCCGTTTCATTCTCTCATCTATTCTAAACCAAACCCAACATCGCCGTCTTCATAGTGGATTATCTCGCGGAATGGGCACTTCATCAAACATTGAGCTTGAGCAAGTACCCGCCTAGAGTCCTGGTTAGATGCCCGAGCTCACCGACATTTACTCGGTCCAGGTCGCCATCGTCGGCGAAGTCTCATACCTACGCCTCATCCTTTTACCGCGCCTACATAACAGTCCGGCGATTATACGATGGGACGGCGACCTTTTCTTACCCGATGAGAGGTGTTTCATCCGATATAATTATTAAGCCCCGGTTTATATTAGACAGGGAGTCGGTATCGCCGTGTGTTCTTAGAATGTTGCCGATGATGCGATGAACTCCGGGCACCTTTCCGACCAACCGGCTCCAAGAGCCTCGGACTCCACCACGTGGAAAGAGGCCAGGAGGCGCGGAAGAGCCTGACACAGCATACTACAGGATCCCGGGAGGATCAATCAAGTCGCCGTTTGTCTCCTTGGACACGTGTCATGTCCTGTTTAAAAATTCGGCGATTCTGAAGATAGCCCTTACTTTTCGGCGTTCACATGCCTAGGGACTCTAGGCTAGCTTCAAGTCATCGCGTTCGCCGTCCATCATCCTCGGCCAGGAATAATTGACAAGTCGGCGACATCTCACGTCGAGACATCGAAATAGGTTGATGAAGAAATAGGACAAACGATGGCTTAGATCTTCAGTGGTCGTCGGTTTGGTCGCCGATGCGGCGAGTCGTTAGTTCCTCTACTTTCATAGTTCTGTCATCGAAAGGCCGCTGACCAAATCTCGGGCAGAGCTTTATCCTTGCTTACTTCAAATTCGGCTTTCCATCGCCCTTGTTTTATCGCGATGGCCGAGACGGCGTCAACTCCGGCGCGTCAGCATAGGGCAATAAGTCATATATGAGGAGGCGGAACTTGGAAACATATACTGTCCTATGCCTACCAATCTTCATATACCTCACTACTAAGCTTGAATAATTGTCCCTACTTATGTCAACACTGTCGGGGTTTTATTTACTAGTGAAGAGCCTATCTAGATAAGCTTACAGACAATCAATTTCAGCATATGTCTTCTTAACTAATTGAATTATGTACATAGAAGGTATCTAAAAGGTATCAGTGGTATCTCCCAACTCTTCAACTGCCAGGATAATTAGTCTAGCTATGCCCCCTTCATATCTATACCATGGCATGCCTAGCACGATATCGTACAATCTCGACGCCAAACGCCTCGCCTAATTCAAAGAAAATTTGCTTTTGTCGTCCCAATCAATTTTGCCACCTTACGCTACTAGTATCCAATGCATTGTCCAGCCCGCGCCAGGATACTACTATAGATTAAAGATCATCCATATTCTGCAGCTGAGCAAAATACCACTGGCTGCTCCAATTAGGCTCGCCCAGTCTGCTCTTCATCCAGCACTGAAAAGAGCCCTGATAATAGCCCCAGCCCACGCCGACGCAGTCCCCGCGCTCGCCGCACGCGTCGATACACTGCGCCATGGTGGACGTGTGCATGTGGGAGATGTCGCGCCCCCCGTTGGCCGAGCTGTAGTCGCGGCCGCACTGGATGTTGAACGGCTTCGAACTTCCCTGCGCTACGTACACCGTGTTGTTGTTCTGCGGGCAGATCACGGGGCCCGGGACCAGCGTCCCGGTGAAACTCGGTGTTGGGGATACCTTAACAGACGTTGGAGTCGTCGAAGATGTCGGTGTCGGGGTTGTGGATATCGATGATGATGACGATGATGAGCCGGCACTAGGTTATCTTGCTGTTAGTTAATGCTCATTCATCGGAGGCCGCGTTTGGGTGCCAAGCTCCTTAGCTTTTAGAAACTCTGTCGATGGTTGTGATTTGGGGCTGACGTGAGCTCCCTGGGAGTATTCTGACTCTCTCGTGATCGCTGACACCAGCCATATCGTATAACCCTATCACGGAACCCTTGGGCGTCTCAGAACAAGCCCAAATGGACCTCGGAGAAGACGCTCCCAACACCGTCTCATTGTCCAAAAATTGACCCGAAAACGTTCTAGCCCGTCGAGAGGGAAGAAAATCTTCATAGAAAAAAAAGATTAAGATTCAAACTCACCCAACGTTTGCAGCAGCAGAGTCAGCAGAGATGTCAGTACTCTTCCTCGAGCCTAAACCAACGCCCAGACCAACCGAGATGGCAACGACTAGAAGAAACAGGCCAATGGCCGTGACGACGAGAAAGGGGGTCCGCTTAATGCCACAGATTCTCTCGTGCTTCTGCGGCCGCGGCGGCATGCTCGCTGAGTAGGCCCCAAGAGTGCGCCGGTCGAACGTGCTATCTGTAGCGGCCGTCCACTCGCTAAACGGCGTCTTGGCCTGGGGCGGTGGCGACATGAGAGATGGTTGGTTGGACACCCAGGTCTGCGTGCGTGCGATGCCCTCGCGTGGATACATCATGCCTGCTGTATTTGGTGGAGGTGATACGGGCGATGGTGCTGGGGGTAGCGGCTTAGAGTATGCTTGTTGGCCATGGCCGTAGCCATAGCCATGGTTTTGGCCGTACACATTGTTGTATGCATCGAATCCCCCTTCCTGTGGTGTCGGTGGTTGTGATGGACGCAATTGGTACGACATCGCTGGGTTTCGTATGTGACGTTACCTATAACTCCTCCGGCCTCTCATGATGTTGCTAACTCGAAACAAAAATATCACGAGTAGCAAGTAGGTTGTAAGTAGGGAGGCAAATGTGACAAAGCAAAATGTCGAGACGAGAAGAGAAATAAGCGGCAGATATCACATATTATTCATTCTCGAAGATTACCTCCATCAGCAAAAAAAAAAAAAAAAAAAACCTTGTTTCTGACATGCAGACTTTACAGATATGTCCCCCACTATGTACGGATGTCATGATTCCATGGGTCAAGACCCCTGTCCGCTGCAGGTCGGTAGCCCTATTGGTACCAGGTGGTCTTTTCGATCTTTCCACACAGCTCTAGCTTGCTTACCGCATATGTCTGTGACTTGTAATTGTTCATGTAATAAGAGGGAGACTCTTGAGCCTAATGAATAAAGCCGCTCCTTTGACGGAACATTGAAGGCATCTGAGGGGTGGTATGGTTCGAATGAAATGAAGTATCGTGAGATACCACAATAATCGGTCCTCGAATGGCTAGTTAGTCCTAGGTGTGTTACACTACCTAATTTGGGGGGTTTGTTGTTTGAGGCTGACTACTGTGTATCCCAAGGACTCTAGAGATAGGTACTTTGTTGTTTTACATTAAGACCAAAGCAACTTTGGGGGCTGTACCCTCTCCCTATTTTCCTGCATATCTGTGCAAATAGAAGTATCCGATTCATTCCAATTGAAACCAATCTGCGATGGTCTTTTTCCCGCGATGTTACTCCCCCAGTTTAAAGGTATCTTTTTGTCGGTACGAAACAGGGCGGGATCAGCTGTGTCCAGGGAGCTGGGTACGATTGAACCAATCAGCATTCTCCATGCTCATCGGTTCATCATCGCATATGGACGAATCCCCTACAGGCAATGCGCCAAGCAAGAGACTCGATCGAGTCGATTTTAAGCCCCCGGGAACTAGTTTAATCATCCCATTCAGCTGAAATCGTCAACCACCATATAACGAACTACTGTACGAAAGGCGCTAGCAATTCTCTTAGTCTGAACCCCTAGGACCTCTACGGGGATCCCGAATTTATTAGGGTTGATAGAGCTATTAGGCTATCTCAGCGAAAGTCTCTCATACGCTGAAATGCTGAAACACAGTAGTCAGCTTACTTTTTCGCATATTATAGCAAGTATACCTAATCTATGCGAGATTTCGTTTAATTCGAAATGTCGTCACTCAGCCTCCAACTGAAAGCATTACGCCTTCAGACTGCGGCTTTTGAGAATGACGGACGTTGCATTCCGGAATCGCTGTCGTACTCTTCCCTGGTGCCGGATGCTGTCCGAAAAGTTCTAGATCTTCCCTAGGTTCAACCTTTCTAGTGTGAAGGAGATCGCTCAGCACGTGGGGGAGGGGGAAAAAAATCTCGGCATCCTCGTAGTTCCTGATCAGTTCTACGGAACGAAATCTAGCGAAGCACCGAGTTAGATGATTCCAGGCTCCCTCGCACTCGAGTGTGGAGATGGGACGATAGGTTTCAACTAGGTAACTGACATTCGTCATAAGCAATCATGCCGGCAAAGAGGTAAGTGTATGTTTTTGCTGTTTTCATTTTGTTGTGCTGACTTCTATCAAGTCCACAAAGATGAGTCTATTAGCGCCAGCGGGTTCTATGAAGTAGCCACTTCAGAATTTATGCGTATTTTCTTCCACCCGATGTCATACATGATTGAGCATACCGCTTCAATGATGCTCAACTTCTATAATGCCGACCACTAATCTAAGCACCAAGCAGGACAATACCAGAACTTCCGATTCCCCACCAGCCAACACAGGCCTGTCCGGATCTTGAGGACGGGTGCAGTTTGGTGAAGATAATGCCCATTTCATCAGCTAACTTTATGTCTCCCAATTTCAGGCATACGCTTTGTTGATGTTCCGTCTTCTTGTGGGTTTGCTCAATTGTATCCTATGACCCCTTCCGCAATAGGATCCGAGGCGTGTTGCGACCAAATGGTAACTCTTCGGCCAATGATTCCATCACCACCGACCTCGATCTTCATCGGATGACTAAGTGGTACCTCTATCGATCGTTCTTGTCTGTCGTTTTGGGATATTGAACGATCTTGTGCCATGCTGAACTTATATAGGAACGGGCTTATTATCGCAGACTTGGTAAGGTCACCAGTCTCGCTGTTGACAGAAACCTTGTTAGCATGAGAAGACCTCACTCGTTGGCTTTCTTCGCGGGCCTAGTATTGCCGAAGGAGAAGTGATGATGCTTACTGGATGCCGACAACATATGAATCTAAACTGGCGAGACTATTGCTGGAGCTATTTTCATTCGGCGTGAAGGTGACATGAGTAGCAACTGAACCTCCTTGGCCGCAATCGTGGAAGGTGAGTCGGCCCGCCATCGTCGGTGGCGTGAACCGACTACTTCTCAGTGGTTGGCTAAGTACGGCAAGGGCACCACCACAAGACTGCCGAGAATGATCGCCACACATTGCTTTGTGAGAAGTTGGTGTTCCTAGATGTGACTTCTAAGGAAGACTTGGGTTTCGAGGTAGGATTCACTCAGGTTTCTTGGTTTGCGAAAACACCAATGAAATGTATTAAGAATAACTCTTCTAGAAATTCAGAATATCTAGGTATATCGAAATGAGCAAAAAAGTCTAACTTAGTTGTCAGTCATTACATTGTGTGAAAGTTACTAGATATATCTGCTAAAAGACAGTTTGCCAAGAACTCAGGAGTACCTAGATAGATCACGAGGCGGTCGGTCCTCAAGGTTCCACGATGCAGCCACACAACAGTAGCGCATCGCAAAGAACCGTTCAACTAGGTACATTGTTGTATTGGTCTAATATTTGTTTTGATTTGAAGTGTTTTATACAATGTAACTCTTTAGGCGAATTTGAGGAGAACAGGTACAAGAATGGTGAAGTTGATGTGTTACAGCTTTACACGTAAGGTGAGCAAGTTTGCGCTCTTTGAGAACGTTTCACGACCCGCTTATGGGAAGCAGCCACACAATTGTGAGCATTCTTTGTGTATCCAATGATTCCAGCTATTGTTAGCTCAAACTATGAGGTGATTAACTCTCAATAATAGAAACGGTAAAGAAGACGTAAGAACGCGGGGAAACAAGACCTTGATGGCCATCGGGTATTTATGTATGTTGTCATCACAAAGTAGCTTCTATCTACATGTAGAGATTGTCGCTTGTATTCTACAACCTGCCTCCCTTACTTACCCTTTTCACTTACCAAACTGCTCGCGACACAGCAAGCAGCAATCTGATTCAGGTCACATCTTAAATCTTCTCAGAATCCTCTACTGACTACTGTACCCCAAATTGCCCTTCCATCATATCATCCAATAGTAACTCCGCGAATAAGTCATTGCCCAGAACACGAGTCAAAATGTCCGTTGCTACTTACTCTCTTCCCCCGCTTCCGTACGCCTATGATGTAAGTATCACCCCCTCCGGAGGCTATGAGCTCTCTTCATCTCAGGTAATACCATGTCCACCTACTGACTTCTATGTGACTTAAACAGGCTTTGGAGCCCAGCATCTCCAAGCAGATTATGGAGTTGCACCACCAGAAGCACCACCAGACCTACATCACCAACCTTAACAAGGCCCTAGAAGCATCTGCCAAGGCCACATCTCAGGGTAGGCTCCAGGACGCCGCAGCCCAACTGTCGGCTATCCGCTTCAACGGCGGTGGCCATATCAACCATTCGCTCTTCTGGGAGGGCCTAGCACCCGCTTCCTCCCTAGACTCCAAGCTCGATTCCGCTCATATACTCGTCGGTGCTATCAAGAATACCTGGGGCAGCTTCGACAAGTTCAAAGAGGCCTTTGGGACTGCTCTGCTGGGCATCCAGGGAAGTGGTTGGGGGGTAAGTCCAACTCAGATTCATCTATAATTTATTGTTCTGCCGTACTCGATGTGGGGACATATGTGCCTCTCTCTGTCTACTTTAAGGGCAATGAGTCGTGGATGGAGCACATTATTCTTCCCCTATCTACCTTCAAATAACAAAAACTGACTGACACTCGCAGTGGCTCGTGAAAGAGGCAGGCACCGGACAGCTTCGAATCGTGACGCTAGCAAACCAGGAAGCGGTCGTTGTCGGTGACACTCCTATCTTTGGTGTCGATATGTGGGAGCATGCATACTACCTTCAGTACCTTAACGGCAAGGCAGCCTACGTAGAGAACATCTGGAAGGTGATCAACTGGAAGACTGCCGAGACTCGATTTAATGGAAGCCGAGACGATGCCTTCAAGGTTCTCAAGGCTCACATGTAAAGCTAGACAGCTAAGTAACGAGTGCTCGGTAGGCCTCTACCTTGTGCTACAGGTCTAAGGAGGCAATTTCGAGTATGGCAAAAAATTACATGTATGTAGTTGAGCACTAGCTCCTGAGTATAGTCGCTTGCGTTCTAGCAATTGCGATGTTCTGAAATGAATTGATGAGTATCTCAAGTACCTCGTGATTGCACCTGATTTGTGTGGATTAGTTCTCGCCCCGATTCGATCGTAAATTCGGCCTATGTACATACATGTAGGTAAAGTATAGGTAGTGGTTGATGCCATCTTGATTCATATCCATAATCGAGTAACCTAGTATGTACGGATGATTTTAGTGACGGAAACTTCGGTATGGATTCTGTACAACCGTACTTAGCGCACACCCCGGTTCCTCTACATACCGTATATTCTGACGTACCGTAAAAGGCCAGGGGTTAAAAATGTCTCTAGCGGTCGCACTAGGCCCGATTCAGCTGCCCGACCCCGCCAACCCAATTTACTAGACTGTTTGGACATGGATTTTTCCATTAAAACTCGCCAGGGTGTTTCGTCGCGTTCATTGTTCTTCACGCGTCAAGGTCCGGAACTCGATCCTAACCCTGATCACGATGCCGCCAATCAAATCTTCGGTCGTCTCGTCGCCTCTGTCTTCTCCCGATTCATTTGCGACTGCGACGGAATCTCCACCGGGTCCATTGAACGTCACAGCCAGCAGCTCCGACCCTGATACCGACACCGAAGATGCTGCAAACAAGCTATATAGCAAAGCGATCCAATTACCCCCGGAACTCAAGCAGCACTGTCAGATCTATTTGGAAGAGAACCTATGTAAATATACCTTGTCTCCTTCAGCTAATTGCACAAAAATTCAACTAACATAGACTCTCTTAAGATCTGATTACTCTAAACCTTCTAAATAGTCTACTATCATCAAGCCGTAAGGGTCCTGACGACCCTGATTATTGTCCCCCTCCAAACCAGTTATCACTCCTTAATACCGCCATCGTACATCCGAAGTTCACAACTAGACCAAAGGAAGAGGGTTGGGCCGAAGCCTCCGCTGAATCTCTCGTATACTTGCGCAGTGTTCTCTCTCGGTTCGGACCTATCAATGGTCGATTCAAGGATGCGTTTCGCTTCGTAAGCGCCTCTCGACACGGGACCCCAGAGTCGTTTTATGACGATGACCCCAGCTATGGCGGTAGTATCGATGACGGGGATGATACCTATGCGCAAATGAGACGCGGATATCACCAAGATGGCATTTGGCGACGAGGGCAAGACTTTTTCCATGTGGTCGGCTGGGCTTTCAATTGCAGTGTTCTCTATCCGAACCGTTGGCGGCATTGGAGACATTGGCTCAAGTTTATGTTTGATCTGCTACAGCAGGATCTTGTCGAGCGTCATAGCCTAGATGTCGAAAATGGCGACCCGGATTCCCCTATGCTTCGGGACTCGATTCTGGCGAACTACATTGGCCAACGTTCCGGGCGCAGCGCAGGGGGTGGATTGAAATGGATCATGGGTGCCATATTCGCTGATGGTAGCATTGCTGCGAGCTCCCTCTTCCGGGAGATCTGGCAGAAGGAGCACAAGGAAAACCCCAAGACCACTGCGAAGAAGAGGAAGCGCGAAGCAGTGAACATTGATAAGGGCAATTTCGGTGGTTGGTTAGATGATGAGTCGGTATATTCTTCTCAGACATCTGAGCCTCCGACACCGCAGAAACGGAGGACGAATTCAGGCGACATGGGAGATCCGGATTTCCAGGCTCTAGAACCTGCTTACGTGGAGTCCATTCCCTTGCGGCAACGCCTTTTCGCTCTGGTAAGTTAATTGCTAACTATGCGCTGTACGGAATAGGCTCGTAGGCTAATCAGGATAGCTGTCGTATCTCTGCCACTATCTTCAGAGACCTCCGTTGGATATCTCGGATCTTTATCAGAGATTTGAGACGACGGTTAAGTCTCTACCACTGCCTATCTTCACCGCATTCGTCAACCGCGGCATGTCCGCTTTGAGTTTAGAATCGCAAATATCGACACTGCAAGGCATTCTATTGCTCTTGATGCCCGCATCAGCTTTGTCGCCAGCGAAGGTCGACCGTGCGTGGCAAGACGCAGACGGCATCACAGCTGAGATCCTAGAGCGCTGTTTTCTTCCTTACTCTGCTAACACGATAGCCGTGGAAGATAACGCAAAGGTATCCGTGCTTCTAGAAAACTTGCTTCAGATCATGTGGTGCAATGGAAATGAAAAGTTTGACGAGAAGCTGAGAGTCGCCGTTGAAAAGGGAATCGCCGCAAGAGAAGCCAAGATCAAAAAGAAAAGGACTTCAGCGCGAGGCCGAATGAATGCCGAAGACCCGGATGCAGAGGCTCGTGTTGTGCTCGAGATGTCTGGGCAAAGATTGCTCACGCTCCTGGAACTAATCGAGGCAGAAAGCCATGGTACCGAGCCGATCGAAGTGGACAACATAGATGAAGATGAAGACGAAGGTCAGTGTGAAGCCATTCTTGATCGTTTCCTTCCTAGGTGTGTACTGATTGAATTATAGATGACATTGAGGCAACATTCATGACAGCCATTGACGATTTGGAAGTCGAGGAAGTCGAAGTCAAAAGTGGAGATGGAGAGAAGAAGCAGTGTTTATGCAAGCACAAAGAGTCCGGCAAAAAGATTACCTGCAATAATGACGCCTGTTCGTACGAATGGTTTCACTGGAAATGCGTTGGCCTCAAGTCAAAACCAAGAGGTAAATGGTTGTGTCCTGAGTGTGCGAAGCCTTCGCGCACCCGAGCAAAGCGCTGGTAGCGCCATTTATCGGCATCACGGAATGTCTGGGTCGAGATGGGCACGTACGAATATCATTGACGCAAAGCTGTTCGAGTCCTTATGTTGGCATTAATGGTTCTAATGGAAGCTTCGGTGTGTCTATTGCATTTTCCCTTGTGCATTTTTTGGTGCTATTCGTGAGACGTCATGATATACAGTTTCATACACAATAATACAACGCTACGCTAGCTGTAGCGATTCGAACCCTTCAGTTTCATCGTTTCCTTGCCGGCGTCGGACTCCACGCCTCCGGCTGCCAGTTTTCTCCGGGGGCACTACTCCGTGCAGGACGTTTCCAAGGGTCGTCTTTCTTCGTAGGCGGCTCCTTAGCGGCCTTTTCCTGCGGTTGAGTGCGGCCAGTGTTGAGCGGGGGTACGGGTTGCCCCTTTTCCCGACCTGGCGCGTCCAGAAGGCTCGGCTTGGCCTCCCAGCGGGCGTCAGCCTCGGCGGCGAGTAGCTTGATGCGCTCCTGCCGCGCTACGTCAGACGCCTGCTCTTCGAGCGTAGGCGGAGTCGAACGCTGGTACCGCAACCACTGGTGCCACTGCGGCGACACGGTCACTTCACTGTAATGCGTGGACCGCGGGTATTTAACTATCCGCCGGAAACGGCTGTCTGGGGAGGTGCTGGGGTCACCGCGGGTTAGGCGGAATTCCCAATATGTGTTTCCTTGGAGATCGAGGCCTGTGTGGCGTGGGTGAGTTATTCATTGTACATGAAGTAGTGTAGTGAGTTACATGTAGTAGAGGATAGGTAATGAAGTGAGTACTTACCTACGAGAAAGCGTTTCCTCCATGGGAATCGTATAGCCTTCCACTGGTACCAGGCTTTTCGTATAGGACCTATCTGCTTTGCTAACGACATTGGGGTGTGCGTGTGAGGATATGCATGTGTATATGCAAGTCTATAAAGTCGAAGTGATGTATGTGTGTAAGTGAGGCGCTAAGTAGCCTAGAGCTTGTGAAGGTGAAAGTCGACGTCAAGAATTAAAGATGTGATAGGTTGCACCGCCACTTTCTTTACCCAATTAATGCGCCACAGCTATAATAAAAGTTTCGAGAATCTGCCAAGCCTTGGTACGTAAGCCTCATCCCCCCAACCCTCTAATTTGGGAGCCTAATCAATGCCGGGTGGGCCAATAAACGTCACGCTCTGTTCCAATAATTGCGTGATAGTGGTGGGGGTTAGTAAGTGAGTCCTGCCACCTTCAATTCTTGGACAGGGAATTCTAGCATCCCTAATCTTGCGGTCTTCCAAGATTTGTTACCTAGGCGGCGCGACCGCAATTACATTTTCAATGATAATTAATACCTTTTCGCCTGAATCTAATACGGATTAACTCCTATGGTCCGCAGGATTCCCGATTATATCTTCGCTGTGCGATCATTACCTCATCGCATTCTCACATACCAATAACGCCGTCGGTGACGTCGTCTCGTCTCATCTTATCCCGCGCGCTCTCCATTCCAACCAACAATTCCCCGGATCTACGAATTACGACCTTCTGTACGAAATACTTCCCGTACCAACAAACGACGTCCGCCGGGTGCCGCGTTGTACATATATACCTATCTATATTGATCCACGAGATCTACTAAATAGTATACACTCACCGCGCATTCGACCACGTCGGAGTAGATCATCAGTTATCAGTTATTATGGCATCAGTCACGTCTTTGGACAAGGATTTGCGCAAGTTGCGCCTTGATAAATATACACCAGCCGCCGCGAACGAAGCTCGGTCATGGATCGAGAGCGTTTTAGGCGACAGACTTCCATCAAACGATCTCCTCGACGGACTCAAAGATGGCGTCGCACTTTGCAAGTATGTACAAAAGGATATATCAAGCCTTCGTGATTTTTATATCGGCTAACGTAATACGATAGACTCATCAACCTGGCCGTTGGTCCGCCTGGCGTCAAGTTCAAGAAATCTGCCATGCCCTTCATTCAGATGGAGAATATCTCCCACTTCCTCCGCGCCTGCCAATCGCCGCCCCTGAATCTGCCGGATCACGACATGTTCCTCACTGTTGACCTCTACGAGCGAAAAGATCCCGCCCAAGTCCTTCAATGTCTCGGCGCTTTCTCTCGCGCCGCGCATTCTATTAACCCCGCTGCATTTCCGTCGCCTATCGGACCTAAAGCAAGAGGCTCTACCGCCATGAGCCCACAGAGCACCGGGCCGACGACGCCGAGGAACCGGGGCATGTCCAACGTCAGCAATACGTCGTCTACGATTGGCTCTCGTTCGGCTATCGTTCCTGCGAAGACCGGAGACTCGGGCTCGGGGCGCTGGAGTCCTACCAAGAGTCCAACACCCACCAGCGAGCGCGTAGGATCGCCGTCCGTATCGAGCTGGAGTAAGAGAGACCATGAGGGAGTTACGAGCCCCGCATGGAACATTGCGCAGTACGGTTACATGGGTGGCGCAAGCCAAGGTAATCTAGGTATATCATTTGGAGGGCGCCGGCAAATCACTACTGCTAGCCCGCATGTGCCTGGCTTGGCTGAAAAAGAGCGCCGGCGCAAAGAGCAGGAAGCAGAAGCCGAACGGCTAAGACTACAGGCGGAGGAGGAAGAACGCATCCGTAAGGCGGAACTTGAAGCTGAAGAAGAACGAGCACGATTAGAAGAGGAGCGTAGATGGGAAGAAGAAACGAGGCGACTACGAGCAGAAGAAAAGCGCAAAGCAGAAGAGGAGAAACGCCGCTGGGAGGAGGAAGAACGCCAATGGAAGCTTACGGAAGAGAAACGACGAAGGGAAGAAGAGGAAGCTGAGGCAAGGTTGGCTGAGGAACGTCGTCGTACGAAATCTCCAAACCATAACCGATTGCAAGGACAATTTCTAAGTCAATATCAAGCTGAACAAGGAATTACACCACAGAAAAGCGGCGGAGGCGGATATACTGATCGTATCAGACAATTAGAGCAAGAACTGGAATTGGCTAGGAAGCGCGAACAAGAATACGAGGAAGAACGACAAAGGCGGTCGCAGAACCGAGCGAGATCTCGTAGCAGACCTAAGAAGCCAGAGAGGCCGCCTAGTCGTCAAGACTCTTGGCGGCCACGAGACGAGCGCGAGTTCTTGAGCACACAATGGAACAAGGAAAGGGAACGAGAGAGAGAACGCGAGCGACAACGAGAGCAGGAGTTACAAGATACTGCTCCTCCGCCCCCCCCGCGGCCACTTCCCGTCCCCGGAGTAGCGGCGGCACCAGTGAAGGCGCATCGCACAGGAGAGGCGCCGCCACCTGTTCCTATGAAACCCCAAAGAACAGGCGAGGCTAGACCCCTCCCTATTCCGGACCGGCTTAAGAAGCAGGTAACCGGCGGCTCGGGCTCAAGCCCATCATCCCGACCCTTACCCATCCCATCCGCGTCCACAGGCGGCCCCAACGGAAGCAGCCGCACGGACCGCTTCCTCGCTTCCAACCCAGCGCCCCCGCCCCCGCCCCCGCAGCAGACGTACGCGCGCGAGCTGGACGCAACGGCGGAGCGCGACGCCGAGGATAGAAGAAGAGCCGAGTCGCAGGCTAAGACCAAGGCCGGCGGCTGGGCTAGCAAGTCCCTGCTCGAGCGCGAGATGGAGATGGAGCGCCAGAGACAGCGCGAGTGGGAAGAGGCGCAGAAGGAAACAGCTAAGGCGGCGCGGTCGGGCGACGGTGTGGATGGGATTGGTGGTGGAATTGGCGGGCGTTGGGATGTGAGCCAGTGGAGCGGGTATACCGGCGGCGATAGCCAGAATAAGGGAACTGCGGGTATTGGCGCTGGGAGGAGGCAGATCGTGGGGCCGAGGCCTTTGCCTAGTCGGCCTGGGTCTTGAGGTTGTGTAAGGGTATTTTAAAGTGGGAGGGAATGGGGGGTGGAGCGGTACTTGGAAGCCCGCCTCTACTTCTACTCGTGTTCAGTACTTAGAGAGCTTAGGAATAGAGAGAATGGGAGGATAATTCTGTTACGTTGTGTACTTCACCACGTTTGATGTTTCGTGAGTCTGTTTTGCTACACACTCGCATTGTGATTCGATTCAAGAGCTCGAAGGCCGCCGAGTAGCGGGTAGATTGGGAAGCCGTATGAACTATCTAGACTTGAGTCTAACATATATCCAACTGAATTTTAAGTAAAAGGTAAATAATAGAATATTTTAGTGAAAGCTTAAAGTTACAAAATGGATGAGTTGCCGTCTAAGTTCACCCACACCACGCGCTGTCCCTTGGTAGAGCTTACAACGACGCGATACGTTTTCTACGTCGCACCGCCTCGCATACACTTTTGGTAGGGCACGATGAGCAGCCCTTGGCTCGGGTCACCTGTGATTAGCGTAGAGGGTATTGCGAATCATAATATTATGTCCGTGGTTCCTAGACTCAACATGGTACCCCAGCTATCCGGGATCATGGACTTCATAGACTCCAACTCTCGCAGTCGTATATCTCTTCAGCTATATTATTATTTAATACAAGTATAACACTATAGATATTACCTTGCCAATTAGGTGCCTAGGTAATTATCCTATAAATCTCTCATATAGTCTTGTCTTCCGGAGGACTCGAGTTATGCTCTTATAACCGCACCACCGATTGGGCGTCTTTAGTATCTTTGAGGTTATCATTTAAGCTGCTCTTCAACCAACAGTAGTTGAGATCTGTTCCTTGCGGCCCCGCACTATACCATATAGCGCCTACGCAATCCGACTCGTTGGCACACATCGATACGCACGCTTCCATTGACTGAGCCTCGTAGTTCTCGATATCTTTGCCCTGGTGCGCGATGTCACACTCGATCTTCCACTTAGACCCGGTACCGGGGTCAGTGTATGTGCTACCGTCGGTTCCTAGACAACTACCACCCGTATGGAGTGGTGTTGGGGAAGCTGTTGAGCTCGGTTTTGAGGCTGGCGTCACAGTTACAGTAGTCGGAGGCGCTTCGGACTTTGGGGTTTCAGTAGCGGATGGATGCTCAGTTCGTACAGAAGTTACGGTCACTTTCTCAATAGACTTGGTACTTTCATCCTCTGGTGAATTGGTAGAAGAGGGTGATAATGAAGAGGACGACGATAATTTCACACCAAGACTAGAATCTAAAGTGCTAGACTGTGGAGAAGGCTGGGATGCGCTTGTAATGATAGGATGGCTTGTCGTTGCCATATGGCCGCTCGCCAAAGTTACAGACACGGTTTCGGTCGCTATCTGGGGTGATGGCGGGGGAGTACTGCTTGCTTGGTTTCCCAGCTCTGTAGTTGAAGATTCTGGTAGTCTGTCGAAGTGAGCTTTCGATTAGTACGTACACAATATATCTAGAGCCTCATCGGATTTCACTTACTGAGCATTGGAAGCATTTTTCCGTGTCACCCCAACCGCCGCGCCCACAGCTGCTCCCACGACTAACGCTAGCACCAGACATACTATAATCAACCAGAATATCCTCCTTCTGAGTCCAAGTATGGTAGGTGGCGATGGAGGTCGGCTAGGCGCGGCGGCGGCCTTCTGATCGAACTCGGTATCCCAATTTTTATATATGATTTGCGGTCCGGAGAGGACCTCTAAGCCCGGTTGGATATTTCGCAGATCAGGGTAACATGCTTCTAAGCCTTCGGCGGGTGGATGTACCTCTGGCGCCAAGGCCTGTTTTCCGTCCAACACGATACTGGCAAACGAGCTGCCATTACTTAATATCCTGAGTTTCCTATTGGCCGCCCCCGAATTCTCCAACGTTGGCGGGCTACCTCCACCCTGACTGAAGCGGTTCTCGTCACAGTCCCAACATACTGGTGTGCCACCTTCGTTTAAATGCAGGCAAGTGATACCTATGTTCCGGTCGGCGGTCGTATCTTTTGGCATCGTCGACCAATGCAAATGTGTTATATGTGCTAACACGGAAGCCCATATCGAGGTGATGAAACATACATCGCTGGTAACTCGAAAGTTGAGAATAAGTTTCAGCAAATTACCAAATCGAGACAGAAATGCTAGGTGAGAAACAGGAATAACTACCTCTTTATTTGGTTCGAGAGCTAGGTATAGTATAGTTTACCCCTGTCCGCCTAGAACGATGACGACCTCTTTTCTTCAGACAGATGCGATCCTTAGGATGAAGCATCAGCTCCTATTGGGGAATGCATATTGAGGCTAATCATATCGAGCACTTTCTCCTTGAGCGACATACGCTAATATCTTTTGACTGCAACATTATCACTAAAGAGCATGGGGGCGGGAGAACAACGCATGATTGCCACGAGCCTCGTCTCCCACACCACGAATCCTAGCGCAACTCGGTTTGCTACCTAAACCAAGGTTAGAAAAGGATTATCTCAACTATACGCCTCTGACATAGAATACGATTTTTCGAATTACCTAGGTACCTGGATAGATAGGTACGTATCAGTTTGTGCTCTGTCTAGTAATAAGTACGCGCTATTGCATTGTGACTCCATGATCAGATACCATCGCGTCAGCCGTGGATCATATTCACTCATTTGAATATATCAAATGAGCCGGTCCCTATATTTACTTGGGGATGCTCTTGGACTAGGTGTGTACCGCCGCACGTGCCGTAGGTTTGCATATTATCGATATAGCGTATGGATCACTGTCAATCCTTTGACACGATACCCATTTAGGAGAGAAAATGCGAGCAGGACCAATCTGCTATCCTGAAATATAGACATGAACCGACTATGGGGCGCCAAAAGTGGATTACTTCAGAATATGGTCTTCGAGATATCGTGATACTCTTAGAGTGAATCACCAGCTGTAACTCCATTAATGTAAGGCGGCGAAGCTTTGGAATAATTACGTATATTTTCCTTCATAATTCTCATGTATATTGCTTTGCCTAAGCGATTAATGAGGATATTTCTTCCCAGAAATTGCGAAGCTGACGTCGTATCGTGCTATGCCTTGGAACCTGAACCCGATTTTGGGGAGAAAGGGGGGGATTGAACATACGCCGCTCGGATGATAATACACACGGGGCACGAAGAGGTAAAAATCGCGAAGCTGCTTAAGGAGTATCTAGGAATATAAGGTCGTGATACTTCCAATTCAGATATGATTGTGGTGAACCAGGTTTCACCATCTGATCAACTAGCAGGTGACAGTGTCATGCCTGCAGTTTGCAATTGAACGGCTTGCTATACGCCATGACTGCAGGTGTTCATACCCAAGCGCTGTAATGAAATGCTAATAAGGGGATGGCGGCACTGAAAACGCGATAAGGCGACGTAGATCCTGGTACCTACAGTTCGTAAAGGCCTAGATCGTCCCTAACTTAAAGAGGAACATATACGGCTGAAACCCTCATTAACATCATACCAAGTACTTTGAGCGAGGGTAAAATTGATGAGATTTTTCTTTTTATTTTAGCGAATGGTGAATAATATATATAATAGAACATTACTAGAACATTACACTGATGAGAAGAAATGAATATACCTCCGCCCGGGTGATCGAATGACGATAGCCAGACAACTGCAACCTCTGCTCCGGCATGAAGTATTCATGCATTGCGATATCGGCCACCAAAGTCGTGTCGTTGACTTGACTCCAATTTACTTTCTCTCAATGTCAAGTTTTACAAAAGAGTAGTAACTATTGTTTAAAAGGGATTTGTCGATATGCGCGAATACGATTTCGTCCTTTAGAACTACATATTCCCCAAAAGGCTGTGACATGAGCGCTGAGGGCCATTCCTCAAAACCCTGGACCTCGTCCAGGATATGAGCCACAACGTCCCCCTTGTCGGACGTTGAGCCTAATAGGACAGTAAACATTGTGTCGTCCCGTCGCTTCTCCATGTGAATAGCGAATCGTCGTTCGACTCCCTCATGATCTCATCTTGTAACCTGATGAATGCTTTTGGGCCCTCGCCATAAATCATTGGCATGTTTACTTAGAAGAGCCCAATTAAGCAATAAGCACGATCCTCGATTCGGGCTGTTCTTCTTCTTGCCGCCCATGACTTGCGCCCAAGCTCGATCCGGTCCTTTTGGTGGATATGGTATCCTCCGATATTACTACGGTCTGTGTAGAATATTACTTCTCGAGGCGCAATCAGCTCTTGCAGTGTCCAACCCCTTTCGAACCACTCGTGGCTTTTGAATGCGTCGTCCTTGAGAGGATCTGTATCATCGGGTAACCTGGCAAGATAGGCATTACAGATTGACGCCTCTTGTTAGTATCTAAATGATTTGATAAGCCCTTCCGTAATATATACCGTAGAGATATACCAGGAAGAACTACCTACCTACCTTACATTGAGTTGATAGCCTCTGAGAGCTCAGCGCTACTGCTCTTGTCGATGCAGTAGGTGTCAATCCAAACATACTCTAAGCCATCTTTCTCGGCTTGCTTGCAAGCACCTCGAATCTTGGCCAAGCCGGATTTCGCTCGTTTTTTTTTTCATAAATCTTATCTTCTTCGCCCGTCATATCTTAGTATAGAAGCTCGTTCACGCTATCCCATCTGTGCTCTCTAGACGAAATGTTTTCACGTTGAGCAGATACATCCGGGACGACAAATAGCGCGTATAAATAGATGGTGATATTAGAAGTGTACCTATGATATGACAACTTTCTGATGTTAATGTGGAAGCTACGTTTGTTCTCTCAATATTGGAAGAATTCAGCCGCATAGCGGTGAATACATTAAGAGGAGGGAGATTGGACGCAGAATGACCCTATTGGTCGATCTCGAAATCGGAACCCGAGCTCGTCGTACATATTTAGGGATAAGATAGCGCATCATAACACCCGATGCCCTCGTTATGCAAGATCTCTATCTCAGACATTTATCGAGACCGGAACGGTCGGAACGCCACAATACTTGAGGATGTCAAATGATATACAAGTGAGCATATTCTGAAATGTACCTACCTACCCATATAGAATCAGATCGAGAGACTTCAGTACTTCGCAGCGCGTAGGACAGCGCGTTGTCCGCTAGCGCCTTAGACTTAGTTGTATGACTGCTTCGTGAAAAAAAAAAAAAAACATTGAGACTTCTTAATCGACGTAATTTCTAGAAATGTCACATAACTCCATATATTTTTCATATTAGCTACATGATTGAGTTTATAATTATTATCCTATCGATAACCAATTACTGCGCTGCCAATGTTACCTGCGCGGCTGCGACATCTGTTGCCGTGGCGGAGACAATTACTTGACCGAGAGCTCCTGTCTTAGAACGAACAATGACAAGGGCGAGGCCATTAAAGGCACCTCGTTTCGTCGATGGAAACGAGGTCATATCAGCGGGATTCCCGTTATCGGTGGCCACGATTTCACCGGAACCCGAGACAGAGAAGCTAATGGTGTTGTTCGCGCGCGGCACCACATCCCCGTTACTATCGATGATCTCAGCTGTGATAAACGATAGGTCGCTGCCATCGGCTGATATAGAAGTCCGATCAGCCACCATTCGTATTTGACTTGCCTCGCCGGTGGTCCGGACCGTGCTGTTCGCCCAGGGTTCACCATTCTTATACGTGACGACACTTAGTTTGCCTGGTTGATACACGACTTTATCCCAGCGGAATCGATAGTTAGATGCGCCTTTCTTGACACGGCCTTGCGACTTGTCATTCAGAAACAATTCGGCCTCATCGGCGGCCGAGAATACATGGACCGGAGTAACTTGTCCGACCCGTTCCGGCCACGTCCAATGAGGAAGAATATGCGCCGTCTTAAGATCAGGCCGCCATCGGGCTTGGTATAGGAAATAACGGTCCTTCTTGAAACCAGCGAGATCGATGATGCCGAAATAGGAGCTGCGCGCAGCGTCGTATGGTGTGGGCTCACCAAGATAATCCCAGCCCGACCAGACAAATTCGCCGGCGACGAAGGAATTATTATCCTGCGTCGCAAATACCTTGTCCGGCGACGCACCAAACTCGGCCGTATATAATTCGTATGCGCTTACCTGTAAAGCCGTCGAATCGCCTCCGCCACCTGCGCTGTTGGCGACCGGCGCGCTATATTCGTCCGTGACAGGGAACATGTACGTTCCTCGTGTGCTCAGAGCTGCAGCAGTCTCGCTACTCCATATCATCTTATCAGGGAATTTCCTATGGAAGTCGGGATAAATAGGGGGCGTTTTCGTGCCCGGAAGGCCGGCATATGGGCCACTATCCCGGATTCCTTCGCCTTGATAGTTCAAGCTAATAATATCCAGTGCTTGGGCGAACGGCGAGTCGGGTTTCGCAGTGTTCATCGAAGCCGTGGATTGTCTGGTCGGATCCTCTTCACGGACGGTGTCATGCAATTCTCTAGCCAACGTACCACCAGCTGTGCCCGTCGACTGTTCGCTCACTTCATTACCGAAGCTCCATGCTATGACAGATGGATGATTTCTGTCTCTGCGGATAAACGAGCGCAGGATGGCCTCATGCCAGTCAGAAAAGATCAAATGAAAATCGTTGGTGGTCTTCTGGCGTTCCCAGCAATCGAATACCTCGTCTAGGACTAGGAACCCCATTCGATCTGCTAAGTCTAGTAGTTCAGGGGCTGGGGGATTATGCGACGTTCTAATGGCGTTAGAGCCTAGATCTCGTAAGATCTCCAGTTGTCGTTCGGCCGCACGAAGATTGAAAGCTGCTCCTAGAGCGCCGAGGTCGTGATGTTGATTTACCCCTTGAACTCGTACATGCTCGCCATTGACCAACAGCCCCTTTGCACCATCATAAGTGATCGAGCGTATGCCGAAGCGGGTTTCGTATGTGTCGATAGTCTGGTTTCCAACATAGAGTCGCGTAGATGCTACGTAGAGATTTGGTTGCATTGCTGGCAGGGGACCCCATAGTTGTGGGTTTTGGATTGTGACTGATGCGTTCACGGACTGAGTCTGGTTTGCAGTTACGGAGATCGCTTTACGCGCAAACTCGGCCACTTTGTCCCCTTTCTGTCCATTCCCTGGATCGAAAAGATGCACATCAGTAGCTACACCAACATTCTGGCTAGTTGGCGCATTATTCTCAACTTGAACAATTAAGTCGAGGACCGCTGATTCTGAGGACACCTCTTTCGACGTTATGTATGTACCCCATTGGGCTACATGTACCTTGTCTACTTTGGTGAGCCAAACATTTCGGTATATGCCGCCACCAGGGTACCAGCGCGACGAGTCAACAGGATTGTCAAGACGAATTGCCAGTTGGTTGTCTTCTCCAGATTTGAGGTATGGTGTCAAGTTGAGGCGAAACGAACTGTAACCGTAAGGCCATCCACCGACCAGGTTTCCATTAAGCCAAACCATGGCATAGGACATAGCTCCATCAACGTCCAAGTATATCAACTTGCCCTCGTCCTCCGGGTGTACGGTGATCTTTCGGCGATACCATGCTACACCTTGCACCGGCAATCTCCCCATCCCTCCCTTAACGGGAGTATTGTCACCGGTATAGAATGGTCCTTTAATGGCCCAGTCATGAGGTAGATTGATAATCTCCCATGTGCTATCATTATAGCTTCCTTGTACAAAAGGGACATCACTACTCGGGTCACCAGTTGGACGCTGGTGGCGTTTCGTTGAGTCTTTTATGAAGTCGTTCGCTGAAGGGAGTATCCAAGACTTCAATATTGTTGAACCATTCTGATTGGGAACATCAGGACGACTATCATACACTAATTCATCGGGCCTGGTCGTTGAGAGTGAGAATCGCCAACCGGTGTTCAGGCTGAGACGTTCGCGACCAACCGAAGCTGGTACAACGCCGTCAGCAGTTATCGGTATACTCAGCAAAGACAGGGTTAATATCATGAGCCCGAAGGCTCGAGAAGGCATGACGCGGAAAAGCATGATCGGCGGGCTTAACATACCAAACACTGCTCCTCCGTTTCCCCGGAACTTTTATGTAAGGAGGCTCCTACTATATAGAAAACGGAGTCACCGCCCCACAGTCGCCTCATAGCCGCCCCATAGCCTATACTCCTCCGGTGGGTTAACCGCTCCCGCCCTTCAGTTCCATCTCCATCATCGCGAACTCATGATCCAATTTTCCACCAATCAGGATACAGATTTTTCTATCAAAAGAAGTCATTGAGTTGAAAACAAGTCTAGTCTTTTGTTAGTTTTATGGAACGCATATGCTCTTCATATACACTATTGGCTTGGAATATACATACAGTTGTGTTGTTATTCTTAGATTCATCAGAGATCTCTTCCGAATATTCATTTTATATTAACGCTCTCTGGGTTAACTTTGGCTCTTTAGAAAGGATATGGACCGGACATTTCAATGACCGCGCCGAATGTTGGGCGTCTTCACATTCGCCAGAGTATAAAACATTTCACTGAAAGGCTTGGTACTCAGGGTCTCCGTTTTCAGATCATCGTACTATTTCCCAAGATGAAGTTCTTTTCTATCACGGCCTTGGCTCTGGCGAGTTTTGTGAAGACCCAAGAAGTATCGCCAACACCGACGACATGCACTATCAACCCCGATGCCACGTACCCCGCGTCGGCCAAGCTTCCGGACCCGTTTCTGCTTGCCGACGGCAAACGGCTCTCAACTAAAGACGAGTGGGCCTGTAAGCGAGCCGAAATCAGGGATCAGATTCAACGATACGAACTCGGTCCGAAGCCGCCGAAGCCAACGGTCTCCGCCACGGCTTCCAGCGGCAAGATCAACATCGTCAGTTCCGAGGGCGGGAAGTCGGCATCATTCTCTGTATCAATTAAGCTTCCCAGCGGAACGGGCCCATTCCCAGCCGTCATCGCATTCGAGGGAACTTCGATCCCCATCCCAGCTGGTGTCGCAACCATAACCTTCCCAAACCACGATGTCGCCGCCGACGACCCGCGTGGAAAAGGGAAATTCTACGACTTGTACGGTTCTGCGCACTCGGCTGGTGCTTTGATGGCCTGGGCCTGGGGCGTAAGCCGTGTTGTAGACGCGCTAGAACAGCTAGGTCCGGACGCCACGAAAATCGATACCAAGAAGCTCGCCGTAACGGGATGTTCACGTAACGGGTATGCGATATCGAGTACCTTAGGTACCTACCTATTTAACTTGGACCACTCACTAACCCTATCACACCACAGAAAAGGCGCACTAATCGCCGGCGCCTTCGACGACCGAATCACGCTCGTGATCCCACAAGAAGGCGGCAGCGGCGGTCCCGGATGTTGGCGAATCGTCGCAGACATCAAGAAGAACGGGACGAAGACGGAAGACGCGACGCAGATCGTAACGGGGGACTCGTGGTTCGCGACTTCGTTCACGCAGTACGCGCCCGACACCACGGTGCTGCCGTACGACCACCACATGCTGATGGCGCTCGTCGCTCCGCGGGCCCTGCTCGTCATCGAGAACTCGGGCATCGACTACTTGGGCCCCATCAGCACGTACGGATGCACGGTGGCCGCGCGCATGGTGTACGAGAGCCTGGGCGCTAAGGACGCCGCGGGGATATCGCAGGCGTCGCACGGTACTTCACACTGTCAGATGCCTAGCTCACAGAACCCGGAGGTTGCGGCCTTCTTCAATAAATTCCTCCTTGGCCAGTCTACCGTGGCTACCGACGTCGTCAAGACGGACGGCAAGTTCAATTGGTACGCTGGCCAGTGGATCGATTGGACTACTCAGAACTTGGCGTAGGGGAAGCGGAAGACGGGGGTCATAGGTATCAATTATTATTAAGTGTAATAGAATTATGTCTTGTCCTTTGCTGGGAGTAGAGTTCCCTAGGTAATAAGCGCATATTGCGAAATATTATCAACAGTGTATCATAAAGGTTACTACCAATCGTATAAGGGGTATACGTAACTTCGTTGCCTCATCAGAAAAGAATACCAACGCCACCCTCCTCGCAGTACCCAGAACCCCATTATTTTCCTGCGCTCCGCCTAACCCTTCCACACGGACATGGGGCCATAGAACGGTTGTTTCAATTTATCCTAAGACAAAACATGGGTATCTTCATACAAATTATCAGTTCAGAAGTTGTTCAAAAGAACAAAAACTTCAATGGATATTTCGTCTCTGTCCCGCCTCCCAAATGCTTCCTAGCCGCTCCTTGTTAGCTCCGTTGATGACAACGGACCATCATCCTCATTCGTGACTGGCGTTGTTTGTTTCATTCTCTGTCGGGTCGCTCATCTCACTCTCTAGGCGGTGGGCCTCCTCACTTGTGCTTCTTTTCTGCGTGGAGTTTGTCGCAATTCCTGGAGTGGGTTCCTTATCCGTGTTCTTCGGCACCTCGAAGAAACTCTTCTCTTGTTTCCGAAGTACTACGTCAATGTCCTCCCCCCTTCTTATAGCCTCAATGGCCCTCTCTGCACTCGTAACATTTTCAAAGGCAGGGCCCTCGGCATATTTGCCCAGAGACTTAGCCTTCTTACTCTTCTTGCCTATCTTTTTACTGAAGAGCGGCATCAACTGGCGTTTCTCTTTCTCCTGCATGATCATATCCGCCAGCTGCTTCATGACCTGCCAACCCTTTAGAGCTGTTTCAATAACTGTCTTGCGGTCGGCTTCGGATAGAGCGTAAAACTCTCGTTGTGCCTGAATGATGCGCGCACGACGCAAATGTTTAATCGGCTGCTTCCCCCGTTCGACTTGCTTGGCAATACCCTTGAGAGTGTACCCTATCGGTCCTACAACGGCCGCTATATCTTTCAGCACGAAACCTGTAAGTCCCATGCCAATACCGGCGAGCGCTCCTTTGAGGCCGTCTTCTTTAGCTCCCCGAACTGGTAATCGCACGAGCCCTGTGAATCCATCGTAGATTCCGTAGACGAATTCGTAGCCTGCGGCCTTAAGTCCTGATCGTACTCCTGTCACGCGGAGTGGACGCCTTACGGTTTCGTCACCATACAGACGAGGCGCATTGTGAAAACCTTGAGCAAGAGCCATGGCGAGATCGACAGGCGCATGAGCCAAAGCTCGGCCTGCTTTTCCAACACCTTCCTCTAACTCATGTAGGTATTCTTCTTGAGCTGGCTCAAGAGCTGACCCCGGCGTAGTAGCTGTGAGGATGGAAGCATTTTCATGGCTTGTTTCCTGCGTGTTGGCTTGAGTAGTCCCGTCACCTTGTCTTGGAAATGGGTATCCGGTTGAGCGTCTCGCTATTTCTTCTTGCTTTTGCTGGCGCCTTCTCTCTTTCCTTTTCCTACGCTCGGCTCTGTTGTTTGACGTCTTTACTAGTCTATACGGGACGCTCCCTATTCCAGTAAAAACATCGCCAACGGTTCCAATTAGCGAACCGACAATACCTGTGATAGGCTCTCCTGGTCCTTCGAAATCATTCCATTCTTTATGTCGAAGAAGACGAAGTCTTCGCCAAGATATCAATCCCCAATTAACAGCAATGTCGGCTGCTAGCGCACTGAGCTTGAGGCTTGTCTGCTTAACCCTCCAAACCGCCACGCGGTCTTCAAGGATTGAACATCGCATTGATTGTTCGCCCGAGAGCACAAGATTGCGGTGGAACGCTCTGACGGCGTTCTTAGCACCGTCACCTTCGAGCTCGATGTCTTTAGCGATTTTCTGCGCTGCTTCAAGTGCTTCATCCGTCAAGCAATATTTTATGCCTTCTGCCAGTCCCTCAGCAGTCAGCTTCTTGTATGGTACAGGCATTGGACCGGCGCCCGCATTTCCGACCATTGAACCCCAGAAGTGCTGATCGCCAAAGAAAGGCACAACCATGGTTGGCTTGCCGCATTTGAGTGCTATAGCTGTGGTGCCAGCGCCCCCGTGAATAACACAAGCTCGGACCCTTGGGAAGAGCCAATCGTGCGGGGTATTGTCAAGCATATAAATATTCTCGGGAACATTATCTTGACCTAGGCCACCCCAGCCTTTAGATACTAAGGCCCGGACTCCTGCCAATCTCACAGCTTCAAAAATCATCTCGGTAAAACGGTCAGCATCATCGACTACGATGGACCCAAAGCCGATGTAAATCGGTGTCTCGCCGTTGTCGAGAAATTTGACAAGGTCCTCTGGTGGTTTGAATGAGGACGCAAGATCAAGGAAGACAAAGCCTGCAACGTCGATCTCATCACCCCAGTCTTCGGGTTTTGGTACGAGACCGGGACTCCATAGATATGTAAACGGTACGTGAAGACGGTAAGTCGCTCCAGGTGCCCAAAGGGTAGAAACGGGATCCAGCCCTAAGGTCTTAACCCTGAAATTGTTGACGAGATCTCCAAGCCCCTGCCAAACCATCATTTCAACCAGCGGATAAGAGATAAAATTGGTATATCCTGGGTCCACGTTGGATTTCTTGATGCTAGCTAGGGGATGAGGAAATGCTTGCGTTGGCGTATAAGGAAAGGTGAACATGAGATGCAGAGGGATCCCCAAGGCTTCCGCGCAATGGATGTGCGCAAAACTGGGTGGATTCGCAATGATGGCGTCCGCGACAAAAGGGTCCATCGCGCCCATCATCTTGAGATTATGAACATCTTTCTCATTGTCGGTTGCATTAATGCAAGCCCTCCAGAACCCCTCAAACATCTCAGCCATAGCAGCGCGTCGCCTCCCAATGTCGCCAGCCTTCACAGTCTCAAGTGTAGGGATCATTCCAGGGTTCTTCACCATGAAAGCCATTAGCTCCGACGGATCACCACCGACAGAGAAGAATTCTAATCCGGAGTCTTTCTCGACAAAGTCGCGGAAGGCAGGGTGTGTGGCGATGCGGACGCGATGGCCGTATTCTTCTTTCAGCACTTTGCCTATCTTTAGAAATGGCTGCGCATCGCCTCTCGAGCCAATAACCATAATCACTATGTTCAACTTCGGTCGTTTTATCTTCTCAGACGCCGCAGTGGTGGCAGAGGATAGCCGTGAAGAGGTAGGTCGCTGATCTGTCTTATTTTCCTCACCCTTCCGAGTCATGGCCTTTTTGACGGCCGTGCCGAGTGCGTTCGCCAGGTATCCTGTGTTGCTAGTATCGTTCACCGTGATATTTAATCGACCATCCCTCTTGGATACCTTTCCCTTCGTATGATAGAAGTCATTCGCTACTCGGAAACGTCGATACCTTTCTTCGGACGTTCTCCGTCTCGGCCGGCCCTTCGGGTGATTCTCCCGTTTGTCTGCCTGTCCCCCATCATCTTCTGCTTCAGAAGACGACGAACTAGATGAATCATCATCGCCCCAATGCTTAAAACCGTCTCGAAGTGCCGTATCAAGCATCGAAACGTTCGTTCCAGCACGCTTCATAACAGGAATCGTAGGGAATGTCGATGTCCGACGCTGAGTCCGACGCGGAGTATACGAAGAGGATCCTGTGAGTTCCGGGCGCGATTTATTCAAAGGTTCTGACTTGCTCTTCTTTGGACCTTCGGCGGGATCAAGCGTCTTAGTATGGTCTCGTACCCCCTCCGAGGTAGCTCTCGGACGCGAGGTAGGTAATTCGACGTCAGGAGGAACATAGCTGGGAAAGGCAAGGTTGCCTTGGCCGTCCCTAACGATAGTCCCATGGTGTCCGTCTCGGTCAACGTCGAGCACATGAAGTCGGTCCTCAGCTCCTCCGGTGTCTATTGGCGCCTTGGACGGCTTGTCGAGTTCGATAGGAGGCATGGCGGCTCTAATCACTCCAAAAGCACGTATGCGTGCTACGAAGCAGCGTCGCAGAGGATTTTAATGATACAACTGCGATATGAGGGCGCGTATTAATTCCATCCATCGGCATCCGTGTACACAGAAGCCTGCCAAAGGCGACTTTCAGAACAGAGCAACTAACATATTGAAACAACTAGAAATCTGCTCATCGGCTAGTAAGAGAGAAGTATAGGAGTCGACGTAATTATGAAGGATAAAGTCAGTGCCCAATTTATATCAGGTTTTAATCAAAGTTAAGGTTATTCGACTTTGTGAGCTTGCAGATTCCAAAAACTCGAAACCAGATGCCTAGGCCGATTCCACGGAAGAAGATACAGATGTGAGCAAGATGGAGTTCGTGTCAGTTTATAAATACGCGTATCATATGTACCATAGTAAAAATATAAACGTCGTCCAAGAAAACGATGGTATGGACTTGAAACTTGGCGCCAGCGTTAGCGGGAGATTGGTGGGAGATTAGTTGAAGCTGTCTTGGCTGTGACATCACCAGAACGCACACAAACTGACGCCACTTCTCAGGAACGCTCCGCTTAGATCTGTAAACCTATGGGATGAACCCTGTAGAGACCCAATTTACAGCGTTGCATTAGCGGATTAAACTCCCCGGTTAGTGGGCAACATCCTAGGCTCAGCCACAGAACTGGGGGACCGGGGGATCGGGGGGCCTACCATTTTCAAGTCTCCATGTTACCCTCCCACTACCGTAGCAGGTCGGGATTCAATTTCACATTTTATTCCTACGAGATATCATTGGTGTCTTCCGTTTTGCCATTATTCTTCTCCGTTCATCTCAGAAGACTACTAATTGTGAATGTTAGGTCTCGAAAAGAGACGTAAAGGAAAATATGAATCCAGTTAACAAAATGATACATCATAAACAATATAAGAAGCTCATCAGCAATTTGCTGACGATGAGTGCCATTGCCGGTCTTTCAGCTGACAACTCTATACTGCTCATATCTCTGCTTATTTTTTTTTAGTGGCCGGGATTGGTCACCCCATGCTCCGTATGTATTTCGGCTTCGTGAAATCTGACATTCGAGATAAGATGAACCTTTCCTGAACCACGAGTGAGTCATGCAGGGGCTGAAGATTTCTATTCCTTCGTATTCGTGCCATCATAAATCAGGTTAGGTAGACAGACCAGCCCCCTTGAATAGCTCAGGATAGACGTATAACGCATTACATTATAAATTCATCTTCACTACCCAGGTAGCGTTTGCGCCAGTCAATTAACACAATCCCGCTCTCACGTACCAGCTATATCGACGTGGTTGAAGTTCAATTCCTCCCTCGTACAAAGAGTCTTGTCAAAGCTTACAACTCAACATGGCATCCACCATCTCAGAGCCACTACCAACACCCATCCTAACAACAGGCAAATGCATCATCCGCGCATTCACTCTCGGCGACGCTGAGGCCATGGCAGCGGCAGCCAATTTTCCAGAGATCTCAATGTACATGCGCAACCGTTTTCCCTACCCCTACACGCTCGAGAATTCCAAGTTCTGGATCGACTTTTGCGTGAAAGGGACTCCCATGACCAACTTCGGCATCTTCGCCCTAGACGGTACCTTCGCCGGTTCAATTGGGCTGACTCCCGGTCAAGACATCGAGTACCGCACGTGGGAGGTGGGCTACTGGGTTGCGAAACATCAATGGGGAAAAGGCATTGCGACGACCGCGCTCAAGGCATTCTCTGAATGGGCCTTTAAGGAATTCCCCGAGTTGCTTAGACTCGAAGCCGGCGTGTTTGAGGGAAACAACGCTAGCATGAAGGTTTTGGAGAAAGTAGGCTATGTTAGGGAGGGAATAAGACGGAAGGCCATATGTAAGAGAGACAAGGTTCTGGACCAAGTATTGTTTAGCTTGCTTAGGGAAGACGTAGAGGGTTTATGAAAAAGTCCATCTTTGAGTCTGTTAAGGGGTTATAGTGAATGACGAAACGGAGGTTGAGCTCCGAATGGGATGAAGAATCGGAAGGTTACCATACTAATAGATATTTTTCCACCTCTATTTCCCGCCTCATCATCTCCCTCTCTGTCTCAACCGCCCCCTTTCCCCTTTTCTCCCCCGTTGAATCAGCCTAATTCACGCAAGGCCCTTTCAATTCACCTAACTCGCTGACTCTTTTGATTGCCTAAGGCAGAACATCCTCGCCCGGGAGCACAGTCCCATTCTGGGCAGCAGCTCGATGAGCCCTCGCAACCATGCCATAAGCTGGTAGGTACTGGTCCAGGACCGGAAAAAGCTCTTGAGCGCCTGGCGTATCACGCCAGTCGCGCATCAGCTCGCAGAGGATAGCGAAATACGACACGACTTGCACACCAGCTGCTCTCATACGCTCATTCGCCATGTCACGGATATTCGTGCTCGTGGTCCCCGATGCCTCATGATTGGCCCAAACGCTATACCCAGCTTCGCGCAAGGACAAAGCTAGGAATGCTGTGCCTAGAGATTTATATCTATCAGCATCATGTCTCCAGCTTGGAACCATCCCTCTATGAGTTCTAAGAATAAAACTCCAACAAGATTTAGGGGAACTTCAAGGTAGAAGAGGGCAAAAAAAAGAAGAAGAAGGTGGTAGCCTTACAGACTTCCGTAGTAATCCCTCCAATAATGATCTGCGACTTGTTGGCAGCGATGATAGCCTCTCTAAACTGCGGGTTATCCCAAGCGTTGACTTCGCCTTGGCGCTTGATGAGGGGCGCGTTCGGATACCAATTGAGGAACTCGTCCGGTAGTGGGCCATTCGGACCGGTCTCAGACGAGCTAGTCATGACTACCGGAATATCGAATGCTTTACCGAGCGCCGCGTGGGCATACATGGCATTTCGATAGGTGGTGTGGTCAAAGTCGCGAGCCAAGCTGAACAGGCCCTCCTGCATGTCAAGGATGAGGAGAAGCTGCGTAACAGTCAGTTTATTTCCATCATCGCGATGCAAGCTAGGGAATGGGGATCCATACAGAATCGTTCTTATTGAGCCTTTCGTAAGTGAAAGCGTTGGCTAGAGCAGCCATTGCTAGTAGTACGATAGAGCTTAGGGTGGACTTCATTTTGGCTCAGGCGTTACGATGTTGGAAATTCGACCAGGCAGTTTGCGTATTGTATTAATACCTTAGGCACCTGCAGGTTTGAGAAGCTACCGCTAGCTATAGGCGAGATATTGCCATTACCGTAGACATCACCACATGTTTATATATATCAACGAACGCGATATATCAGAATACAATTTCTCCTCGATAGTCTCCATGGTAGTCTCCATGACTATACTTCCTTTGTCATCATTACCGTCCTAGTCTTACTCCTTGGTAATCCTCGCCAAAGTTCAATATTGACATAGTAATTCGATAATGCTGATTAACATTTAGGATATGTGATCTAAGGCGCTAGGGATGGTGGTCACACTGGATCTCCATGATGTGCATTACCAGATTAATGCAAAGCGATCCACCTTTCATACACAACCCCTACAGTAGTATACCCGAACGAGGAGGCCGAATCAATGAGTAGTCATCATGACAGACTATTTCTAAGTATTCTTTTTGCCCGAACTTCTGGGTCTTCTACCTAGCAGCCCAGGTGCTGAATCTTGCAGCTCTTGGCGCATAATGGGGGGTGTCTAAGCCGTCAGCCGTCAAGGAGGCCCAATCGGGATTGTCGAGCGTGCCCGCAGCAGCTTACATGTTCTGTAAGTTGCTGATTAAGGATACGTGACAGTGCAGTATGCCTCCCTAACTAAAGCCTAGGTAGCTAGGTAGTAATTTGTGATGATTATCAAATAATATAGTCAGAGGTGCAGAAGCCAGTGCTGCAAGCTACAACAGAACCTCTGCTTAAAGTTACCTATTTTATTGAACACCGTTGGTAATGCAGACAGATTCGCCGCATCACTAATAGTTAGATAAAATCAACCACTCATGACGTGTTTATGAGGTGTGTTTTTGCATCATCGTCTTTTCAGGGCCTACCCAATTGAGACGTAACAATCGGCCACCACCAATCACATGAGACCAATTAGTAGGTAGGTAGTGATGAACATCTCGATACCATGATACCTAATGACCATAAGAAGAATCCGTCTTCTAAGGTCGGGATAGTGATAATTTACGTTTGTACTTCACTCAGAATTGACTGGCAGCACTGAATTATAATGTTTCGATATTCATTAGCACCAATTTCGGGCCTTCGCTCGATCTCACGAGGTTCAAGATGGCTATTATCGACTCCTCGTTCATTTTCTGCTACTGCGGCAGCACGGGGCCCTCTACTGAGTGCGATAGCACATGATCACCGTGAACTTGAGTCCTATTATCCGCACATCGTCGATAACAAGACCTCCGATGAGCGGACTAGGTACCAGAATCTCTTCGTATGGGAACTAGCTCGCCACTCAGTGGCCGAAGAGATGATTGTATACCCGGCGATGGAAAAGCACCTGGAGGATGGGCACGATTTGGCATGGAAAGATCGTAACCAGCATCAGACTGTACGTAGGGGCTAACCCGTCTCCTTTACTTTTGCGGGGATGGCTAAAGCCACGCGGAACGAAGAAATGTGACAACTATAGAAACTGACAAGTTTCCAGATCAAAGAACAATTATATCGATTCCAAAGCTTAAAAGCAGAAGACCCTGACTTCGAGCCTACATTCCGGAAACTATTCTCTGACCTGCAGCGGCATGTTAAAGAAGAAGAAGAACACGACCTGCCTGAGCTCGAAGCCCAGCTTGACAATGACTCGCTATCCCAGCTGAGCAGATCATTTGAACGTACCAAGCTCTTAGTCCCCACGCGCAGCCACCCACTATCACCGAGAACGCCACCATTCGAAACCGCAGCAGCACTACTGTCCGCACCAATCGACAAAGTAGCTGATATATTTCGAAAATTCCCTAAGGAGGATGGTCCCATGCTGTGATGAGTGGTGGGCGCCAGTATGTTGTCCTACCTCCCGGTATGAGGAGGCGTAATACATTGTACATTAGCAAGAACACGATTACCTCTTCAATGGGGCTTCCTCCATAAAATGACATTATGTTTCTAATGCATATTGACTTTGCCCTAGACAGACCCCACTGGTTTGACACTTGCCTTGTACAGAGGTAGTTCAACCATTTGGGTTGTCGCCTCCAATGCCCTATATCTTGACCTCACGGTAGCGACGTCTAATTGAGTATCATTAACTAAGAGTAAGAAATCGGAAGTTGGGATATGTAAAGTGCTCAGGTCGAACCCTTCGTGCGAAGTCTATCATTTTAGTCAAGCTATAGAGAATAGGGCCCCCTTCCCCTAAGTGAAGATGGGAATAGTGCTGCAGCACCAAAATAAGGTGGCAGGCCACTACTCTGCCTACACAACGAGTATAACAAGCCGTATGTTATGGAATTCAAACAAATATCATAGGTACTGACGTGGTCTTATTCTACTAGAACACTTCTCTGAACATCGCCGGATAACAAAGAAACTACCTACAGCAGAGAAGTCGCCTTCATGTATAACAACATGGTCTTGGCAAGGAACCAAATAATGGCGACCATTTGTCCCTTAAACAAGTCGCACCTCTCTACCTATCATACCACTCGGCAAGCAATCCATCAATTTCAAATTGACAGGTAAGAAGGTATAACACCTTCAGGCGCTTTCAGATAATAACAAGAACTAAAAATCTCATTGTAGCCCCAAACTGCGCAGCCGATCCGTCAGTATGCTAAGTTGCATCCTATCCTCACCATCCAGCCCCTCCACCTTCTGAAGCTTCTCCGCCGCCGCCATCAGCGGCTCCACGAAACGTTGCCCGACCGCAGCGCCCATGCCCGCCGGCACGAGGTCCCTGAGGCCGGTGAATAGGAGGTAGGCGAAGTTTGCGACCTGCAGGAGGAACAGATGATTCTGCGCCCAAAACTCGACTAACGCCTCGGTATTCGACTCGTTCAGCGACAGCATATCGGGGAACAGGAAATACTGCAGTCTTTCGATGACCTCGGGGGACGAAAACTGGTTATTTAGGTTCTTTTGCTTGGCGGCGATGAGTTCTTCCTTCAACCACGTGATAGCGCATGCTTTGAGAGAAGCAAACATGCAGTTCTCCAACAAATCCTCTAGGATATCCAACCGTGTATGATCGTCGGGTTCGGAGTGAAGCAGGGAGCCGGCGAACGTCGTGGCGGCATTCCGGACTTGTATATCTGGGTGGAATACCGAGATAAGGGTTAGGTTGTGGTGGTACGCCATCAGATTTGCATCTTCATCCGCCCTTATTAATTTGCGGTGCTCCAGTCCGAGACCGATGGCTAGTAAAGCATCAGCGATTCCGGGGCTAGAGACGATCTCCGACTGTACTTCCCTGCCGAGGAACCGCCCTAGTATCGAAGCGTGGTCCGGGAAGATGTGCATCTCGGGTCGCGGGCTATCGGAGCCAAAGACGTCCTTTGAGAAGATCCAGTAGGCGATGAGACACACTGCTCCGCCTGGGGAATAGTGGATATCATCGGCGGAAGAAAAGTCATCGAAAGCCGCTAGAGGGTCGGTATGTACCGGACCCTCGAAGATTCCCTTTACGAATTGCGCTGAGCATTTATTTAGACCGAGATCGCGTAGTAAGGCCTAGGTCATGTTAATGATAACAGAATACTTGATGGTGCATGAGATACGCGAACTCACAACTAGCTGACCAACAACTGCGTCTCTTTTCTGCAGCTCCTCATTTTCCCGAAACGCTTCAGTTATCGTTTTCTTGCCGGGTACAGTCTTTTCTGGGTGGTAGACTTCGAGTAGCCGTGGTGACCATAGCATATCATGCGCATTTACATATCGCTGTAAGATACAGGTAACGAAAGATTGTAGTAACTTCCGCTGCATAGCATCTTCCTTCGGATCCTCCTGCTCGGCCTCCGGGTCGGGAGCATTCCTAGATAGATCTCCGTCCTGATCGGGGTTGAGTACATTAATGCTTGACTTACGATTCGGTAGAGGCGGTCTTTTCCGGCCTGAAAGGGAATAGACAAGGTTGATAACCGATGCGGTCATCTCAGGTGTGGGCTGATATGCCTCGAACACCTTTACTAGCGATGGCCCTAGAAACCTGGAGGGGTACTTCGTCTTGATGCGCTGGTGGAGAATAGCTAGCATCCCAAGTAGAGTGATGAATTTCCTTGGTATTTTTGAGTCGGGGATGACTCCAGGATCATCAACGTCGACGATTACCTCGTCGTTCCAAGCGACGGCAAGTCCCTCTAGCGCCTCCATGACTTTGATGACCACTTCGCGGGGGTTCCCTAAGCGGGCTACCGTCTCAAGACATGTCTCGGAGCCTTCTATGTTTAAAAGCATCTGTACGAGGTCCCAGCCGATTTCTTGTGTGAGATCAGCATCTTGAAGGACGTCGTTTAATGCTGGTAGGATTTCTGGAGAGGTGACATGGTATTGGAGAACAGTAAGGTATGTAAAGCGGTCTTCCTTGGCCGCTTCTTGAATGGCCTTGATCGATTCCGATAATTCGGGCATTTTCATATAGTTATTGACGTCGTACAATACCTTGATCGAGTATGAAGGTTGATTATCATTAAGAATGGTCAAGATATTGAAATACCTAGGTACGGGGTCGGCTATGAACAAGGCTAGTGGTTGGAGTAGATGGTCCGAAGTTCGAGCAAGGTCGAGCGAGCGAGCGCGCGCCGCTGGCATTGTTCCGGGCAATGACGTGGGTGAGGGGGACAGCACAAACAAGGTACGTGGTACAGTGTACACAGTCTCACAAAGACGGTATTTCTCCGGTTTTGTACACCCTTCTAGTGGATTCTGTAGCGGTAATACCCGTTAACGCGCTCTCAAGAATTACAAAACACAGTGCTTGTGAATGGGAGCAACTAATACATGTAGCAACTAACTTCAAATGTTAGAGGATCATTGCCCCTTTTTCTTAACTTAATACCCGCTACCCTTTCTAATAGCCACGATGTAGTTGGTGAATCCTATAGGTTGAGAATGCACTTTGATTAGCTCAGTTGAGCTAGCTTAGGACTGTTCGTCTTAAATGAGGGTACCTTCTGTGACTCGATGGAGAGCACAAATTCACTGAGGGCCTCCTCCAATTTAAGAGGATGTTCTGATAGTATCAATAGTGGTATATACACTCATACTATACAATATTTATATACGGAACACCCTATTTTTGTACATGACCTAACCATCCCCATCGAATCGCCAACATGACCATACAGGTACAGCTCATAGTGTTACATATCCTTCCTTCGATCAAGGGATCAACCGTCCCAAATACATACTCGTAAATTTCAATAGCTTATTTCCTTTTCACATTAATCCGTACATTGGTTTGCCCCTTTTCTAGGTTAAAAATGTTTCATCTTATAAGGGTAAAGATAGTAGTATACAGCCCCATATGAGGAGCAAGGCAGCACGAGCCGAAGAACCACCACCTGTCGCCGTTGGGCTCGCCGTCACTTGGGTCTGGGTTGGAACCTGCGTGGCCGTCGGGGTAGCTAGGGCAATACTGTACGACTCGTCACCTGGGGTTCCAGCTGCGATTATAAGAGTTGTTGCGCTAGGCGGTAACGACGCCGTCTGGAGGACGCTCGTGTCGGAATCGATGTCGAGTGTGATTACAGGTTCGCTTGTCTTTGCGGTTTTAGTCGCGGAGGTTGTAGACGGGGTTCTCGTTGAGTAGAATGTAGAGAAAAGGATGCTAGGGAGAGAAGTCGTTGGGTCCTGATCCTTCACCCCCGAGTCTTTGGAGTTGACCCATGTCGAGAGGAGGCATTGGGTCATCAGCTGGTTGTCGACTAGTTGTCCATTCTGCCTTGAGGGCGTCAAGCTCATGATATACGAGGTATCGAAACTTCCGGCGCCCCAGCCGACTAGGCCCACGAATACGTCTGCGTTCTTGTTGATGAGGGTATTTTGGGCGCAGAATGCGGTCAGACACTAAATACAATGTTAATAAAATACCAGTATACGAGTTGTCAAATAAGAAAACTTACAGAAGCATCCTTCGACGCTCCCGTCTCGCTAATGAACCCCTTCCGCCCCTTTTCCCTCAGGAACTGCGCTAGGGAGGTGAACGCATCGGTATTATCCGTCGTGCATTGCGTATGCGTCCCGGAATTGTCTTTGTCAAGATACTTATGAATATCAAGCAGTAAATTATCCGTTGTTCCGTCGGGATTCTTAATATCCAACAACTGCTCGGCGCCACCACTTGTAGCCAGCGTTGCAGCACTATCGAAGTTGGTTCCCGGTAATAGAATCATCTGAGACGTCGCGCCCGCGCCTCTGATCGCGGTGACTACTTTTTGGAGAGTATTCGCCCATATTCCGATGTCGAGATCGTGCGGCTCGTTCATGAGCTCGAATACGACGTTTCCCGTGTCGGCATACTTTGTAGCCAACTGCTTCCAAAGGCTCACAAACTGGTCGTCCGTCGGTCCGCCCTGTCCGATAATGCCACCGTTCCAGCGTGCAAAGTTATGGATATCGATCATGCAGTGAGCACCCGTGGTAAGACATGCTTCCACTAGCCGGTCATACTTGGCCAGATTGGTGCTGTCGAGATCCCCTCCTAGTTTATTGTTGACGAGGAACTGCCATGATATCGCTGTGTGAAATTGTTAGTATATACATGAACGAGACTTTTTCATATGCAACGACGACCATACGTAATCTCAATATGTTGACGCCGTCATCCTTGACGAAGTGTTGCATTTGTGCAACTCCATCGTTGCCTAGTGGGAGCTGTGTAGAACCGAGGGGACATGAACCCTTGAAGGATAGTTAGCCTAAGGCGGAAGCTTCAACTCTATCAATGATCCTTACATCGATCTGGCACCCAAAATCGCCTCCTGCTATAGCAACTCCCTGAAGATATTATATCAGATTTGTGCTCATAGTGTTAGATTAATTGCAAGTTGTGACGTACTAGAAATTGGACCTTGGCGATGACAATACGAGCTGCAGCTAATAGAAAGAACGTCTTAAAGTGCATATTTAATACAGCTCGCTAAGAATCGAATAAAAAGAAATACAGAAGGAGAAGAAGTAGCAGAGAAAAGAAAAGAATGAAGGTCCTACCACCGACCGAGCGTTATCTTGAAAAAGAGCGTAGAAAGATGAATGAGAGGAAGCTGAGTGTGAGGCTCAAGCAAACGACAAATGCAGACGACGATCCATCAACATCCTCAAGGGTATTCCATCACCCGCATTGGGCATTTAAGAAATATTATCAGCTCGGGGGATGGGTCTAGAATGAGCCCACTAAGTCCATTGTTGGCCGTTCTCAGACGGTGGGATTTCAGGAGGTTCAAACGCGCCGTGTCTCGTATTTAGAGAATACGGGCCAGACCACCACCACCACCATTTCCAAGACGACCAAACCGGTTAGAATATATCCAGGTTACGTATTAACCTTAACTAATATTGGCTACGCCTCATTGATGGCGCCCGCTACCTACATTATAAGTCTCGCGGCTCTGCATAAATTGTAGGGCTGTAACATTACAATTTTATTGCTATGGTACCGTAAGCCAACCGAGCAAATAAATTGTCGAAGGAAGCCCGGCCGGCGTCATCATGTTCTTTTTTTGGGCTTCGCCGCTTGCCGTTTACGTATACTGTAGGTAATCATCGAATGACACACATACAGTAGTTATATACCTAATATAGGTTAACTGAAGTAGGTAATGAGGATGATTTATTACCATGAAACATGCTAAAATTTCCCAGCTTCCCAAGCCATACATTTACGCCGTCCTACTGCATCAAAAAAACACCATAAAGCAGCCCGGAACCCCGAATTGTCCGTCATTTCCATGTCCCCATCCCACTGATGGCAAACGCCGGCCAGGATATTTGTGCGTAGCGTTTGGTCAGTGTTGGGTGTCTACATGTAATTCTATGTGGAACAGTCAACATGAGTTTGTTTTAAATCTACTAATGACAACATGCAAGAAGTAACAAAAAAAGGATATGCTAAGAGTAAAACACATCAATCAATCAATCTTCCCACTCCTCATCATATTGGTCGATCAGCCTATTCTCATCATCCCGATTGCTTCGACCCCTTCCAGACGGTGACCCCGAGACGTAGTGGTATCCTCTCCGATTCGGTAGGAACCGAGCGCAAGAGGAGGTGGCGATGACGAAGAAATCCTGTGTTCAGTAGTTAGCTTCATATTTCGATCATTCATTTATCTCCAACATAGACCAGTCTCATGACCAGGGGGAGGAGAGATGTCCAAGGTCCAAAACACTTACACATATGAAACTCCATACGCTCGCCCAGAGAGAGTAGTTAGGCAGTTGTTTCCAGCCTCTCGCATGCGCCACCGTCCGCTGGTAGAAGATGCCGCCGAGCAAGTAGACTAGAACAGCGATCGCCAGGATGATCAAGAACACGGATCCCGGCCCCACGCTGCCCGGCTTATGCGGCTCCACGCCCGCGCAAGCGTGTTGCGACTTGACTTTGAAGACGTACGAGCACTCATCGGGATCCGTAGCTATGAACGAGACCTGAGCGGTTCCAGCACCGGGATCTCTATCGCAGCTGAAAAATATCGTAGCCGATTTCCTCCGCTTGACCTCATCTGTCTCCTTTGCTTTTGCGGCAACAGTATTCGTAGCTGTCGGCGTATCGCCCTCGCGCTCGTAATCAGGGTCTCTGTAAGCGGCGCCGTCGTGTGTAGTCGAGCTCCTCTCCTGTAACCCCTCCTCCCGCTTCTTGCTTTTCCCGCATGGGGATCCCCCAGTGTATTGCAGCACTAGTTCCTTGCCCCTCGATACCAGGGCGCCGGACTGCAGGCCCAGGCTATATACGTCTCCTTTAGAGGTGTAGTACGCACTGACGTTCTGCCATTTGCTCTCGTCGACGCCGATGACGTCCTCGACGGGCTCCACCACGGCGCCGCAGATGTTCAGCGTAAAGTTGGAGCCGTAGTCGTAGCCTCTGGCCTTGTAGTCCACTACGGGATTCCCGTTGCTATGCGCCGGTTTCGAGCCGTCTGGGTTTAATTTCAGGGCCATGTCGGGCCGCAGGTCGAAGAAGGCGCCCGACGTTGAAGAGGCTGTACATGCTGTGGAAGTGGTCGTTTTGTCTGGGTCGGCGGCAAGGGATATGGAGGCGAGAGATAGGAGGTAGAGTATTGCCGAGTGTGCCGGCCGTGAATCTGAATAGAAGCGCATGATTGCGGAGTGGACTTTTATATCGTAATCGATCGAGTATGGTGGGTTTTTTGGTCAGGAAATGCGCCCGTTGCGCTGCGCGGGTATCGAAAGGGACTATATCATCGACTTGTGAATTCGAGGCTATCACTGATGTACGATAGTAGTTCTACGATGACGTCTGATAGCACGTTTAGTCTTCGTCTTCAGTTACTCTTGTTCTGAATCTATTACCTTAGAGTATGTCCAAATGTTCAAGCCAAGTTGCCTGTCTGCTGCCTGTGTTATTCTTAGTGCACAGCCCCATCACTAATTGGACCCCTGAACGATAGTAGAAGATCCTAGAGTCGGGTACGTACATGTTTTAGTTGCCGCTAGCCGTCATGATTGGCTTCTGTTGGCTTTTATCGATAGTGGAATTTATAGGGAACTCCACTGCTTCTGATTCGTCAGATTAAAAGTTTGTGAAGAAACATCGGCGATTCTGTTCCTCCGTGGTTGGTTACAGGGGCTGGGATGTTTCAAGCAAGGTCCCAGTTTAGGTAATTGGGGTCTCCACATGAGCTTGGACGAAATTGGGGTTGGTAATGAAGTCAATAATGGTGTCACTCGGAAGTCAAGATTGCCGGCAAGTGGCTTTTGGAAGCTTTTCTACCATCTCTATCATCGTACCATACGGGACACTGGAAGCCGGCTTACTTACATGAAGTCGCGCCTGGTTGAAGATACGAATAAGAGATAGAAATTGTAAAAGGGGGATGCTTTATTAATCAGGACGAAAGTTAACACTTACATAAAAAGGGACGGTGTCCTATACAAGGGTGAAGCAACAAACAACTCTGAAGCAACTGTCTTCACCCCAAAATTTTCAACACCTGATCTTCACCCACCCCGAACATGGCGCCCAAATCAAAGTCGAAGTCAAAGCAGCCAGAGCCTGCGCATAGTCCGCATGGCTATGAATTTGGAGGCCCGTAAGTGTCAACTGCATATTGCGCTCCATGAATATGCTTTAGAAATGGATTATTTAAGCTAATGGAGTGGATTTATTCAGATTCGGCACAGCTGGCATTACATTCGGTCTCCCTGTACTTTGCTATATCTTCGCCTTTGCCTGCAATGATGTCTCAGGATGTCCTGCGCCCTCTCTATTAAGCCCCAAAACTCTCTCCATCGACCAGTTGAAAGCAGAGGTGGGATGGCCTGAAAATGGAATCTGGGGTCTAGCTAGTTGGGAAGCCACTGGTTGGACCGTAGCATACTATCTTTTCAGCGCTCTCCTATATCGTCTCCTCCCCGCTACCGAGGTTGAGGGCACGGAATTGTCGACTGGAGGAAGACTCAAATACAGGTTCAATGGTGAGTAATCTCGCCAGTATCCATACATGACTTCACGAACAAACATGAGCTAACGTAATCTACATTAGCTTTCTCCTCGGCCATATTTACTCTTGTAATTTGTCTTGCTGGTACCATTGCACAAGGCGCCGAGTTCCCTCTGTGGACCTTCATTTCCGACAACTACATACAGATCTTGACCGCCAATATTCTTATTGCTTATGCCCTCGCAGCATTCGTTTATGTCCGGAGCTTTTCTGTGAAGCCAGGAAACCCACAACACCGCTTGCTCGCTGAGGGTGGTTGTTCTGGCAATATAATCTACGATTTCTATATGGGACGGGAGCTTAACCCTCGTGTTAGGATTCCTTTAATTGGCGAGATTGATATCAAGGAGTGGATGGAGCTGCGCCCTGGCATGCTTGGTTGGATCCTCCTGAACTGTGCTTTTATCGCCAAGCAATACCGTACTTTCGGTTTTGTGAGTGATAGCATTATCTTTGTCACGGTTGTACAGGCCATCTATGTCCTGGATGGAATATTCATGGAACCTGCTATTCTTACGACGATTGACATTATTAACGATGGTTTTGGGTTTATGCTGTCTTTTGGAGACCTCGTCTGGGTCCCCTTTATCTACAGCCAGCAGACACGATATCTGTCTACCCATCCAGTAACTCTCGGTTGGCTAGGCATTGCGGGTGTATCCATTGTCCTCATTGCCGGCTTCTCCATCTTCCGACTAAGCAACCTCCAGAAGAACATTTTCCGTACTAATCCCAACGACCCTCGTGTTGCCCATATCAGTTACATTGAGACCAAGACGGGTTCAAGACTGATGACTTCGGGCTGGTGGGGTATCGCAAGGCACATCAACTACCTTGGCGATTGGTTACAGTCATGGCCATACTCTCTCCCAACTGGCTTTGCTGGCTACATCATCCTATCAGCAGGTACAAATGCTGACGGGGCTATTAAGATGCTCGATGGAAGGGAGGTGGTACAGGGTCCCGCCAAGTACTGGGGAATGATCTTCACCTACTTCTACGTTGTCTACTTTGCCATCTTGCTGATCCATCGCGACAGTCGAGATGACGAGAAGTGCGCGAAGAAGTATGGTGAGGATTGGGAGAAGTACAAGAGCATTGTCAAGTACAAGATTGTACCTGGCGTCTACTAACTCGAAGGTGAAAAGGGGAGACGAGTACAAGTCGAATACGGGAAGCAGGTATGAAGTGCTGGTCTGTCTGATATCAGAAGAGCATGCAGGTTAATATTAATAAGTGTGTTAGACAAACTTACCGCGTAATCAAAATATACAATGGACTCAAACAAAATTCAATATCGATATATCACGCTCGTTTTCCCCGTTTAACTTATCGACGTGGTGGTTAATGACTGAACTATTCTTATATACATATATATATAAGTGCACATACCCCTATTTACTTAAGTACCTCGCCGTTTTGATTCCAGCACTGCACACAATAACGGCGAGGTACGTATCTTCCCTTCTGAACTGTGCTTAGTTCCTTCCCTAATACGAAGGTGTTTGTACGTGCAGTGTTTCTACCGCGACGAGCACCCTCAACGCGTCGCCGGGACGCGTTTGTCTATTTCTCACAAATCGCCGCACAGCAAAAAAACTTCCAAGTTTTCTATTCTTCCTCAAACATCAACTTTCTGCAAGATGGCGTCGTCTAGTTCCGTTCATCGATTACGTCGTTCTGTCAGTACCACATTCGCCGGTGTTACCCCTATGTTTCGTCGTATCCTACGTCGGCGAAATAGTAGCAGTAAGTTAAAACTTTCCCATAATGAATAGGAACGAAGTACTAATCAATATTCACTACAGATCAACAGAATCAAGGCACAGATTCTCTCATCGATAACGAGTCATCTCAGGCGCAATTTGACAAGCGTTGTGTCGTCACCTTCGAGAGCGGCCGCGGCACTATCCGAGCGGTCCGTAATTCTTTCATACCTGAAATCCCCGGTGCCAATGAGAACTTAATTCAACGCGATTCGCCCGCCGCCTCCCTCGGAGAGATACGCACTCTGAGCCCGGAGTTTTCTGACGAACCCGAACTGGCGGACTATCACCACCAGTCACAACTTGCGCGCGATCTCCAGCCAGCGAACGAGATCGACGAGTTAAAGCAGCAGATTCGCGAGCTATCCCAGAAGATGGACCTCGTGATCGAGAAGCTGTTTGAGGGTTTTGGGCGGGTCGAAGCCCAACTTAACATGCTTGAAGCGCTTATGCATGCGCGAGATAGCCACGGCCACAGCCACCGACACCACTAGTTGCCTCTGCTGCCTGTGGTCCTTCTTAAATACCCCCTATTACACACATTATGCCCTTCTTCGTCTTATGAGACGCGCATAATAGCCTTTTTATACCCATACTTGTACCACCATAGGATAATCGCCTCGGCGATTACAGATACTTTCCATAGCTCTGCTTTGGCTCCCCGGTAACTTTTTCATATAATTGATAAGTCACGCGGTTGAAGGCCTTTTTTCATTAATGAAACTTCCTGGTTCTCTGGAACATACATCTCTTTATTAAGTGCCTTACGTACCTCTCTAGCTCTTTTCTTGGGCTAGAGTAAATTATTCGCTTTGTGAACGTAGTCTTCTATGGTGACCATGTCAGTGCTTGAATCTAAATGGCTCTGCTATAGCTTCTTAGGGGTTCATTAGTTGCCTACCTACTTTACTTAACAACACCATGCTTATGTAGCTGCTAATTATGAACCTGTAACTATCGTCGTGCCTACCTCGGCCCTTTAAAGGTAGAAGTGTTTGCAAATGGGATATGGAGGCACCACTCTACATCATTGAGCAAGACCGACCTGCGGAAGAGGACAAGGAGAGGGAAGATGTACAAAGACATCCAATCCGAACTAGATCATGTGAACCATATACATGTACTTACCTGATTATATCTCTAATATTTAGCGAGTTAACTAACTCCATGCGTCGAATAGCCTTGCTAGGCGGCTCCAGGAGTTTTTTCATGTCGCCGGACACGAACAATATACACAGCATGTACTTCTACTTAACAACCTCAAGTTGTATGTAAATGAACTGTCTCACACAAACTCCCACCATCAATACACCAGTCCACGGACTGCTAAAAAGATATGTAGCTTATCCCTCCCATTCGACTTTAAGCTTAAGCTGGCGAACCGGGATGGGAACCAACAACAGTCACTATGAATTGCAAGTCACGCACATCTAGTATAAGAACATAAGCAGGTAGGTAACTAAAATAAAGAACGTTGAGTTCTTTCTCTTCTCATAAACAGATAACGAAATGTATAAGACTCGTACACCGACAGGAAGTTGACCCCCGTTTAAAACCACGCCGCCAAAAAGCATCAGAAAGGGAAAAAGATGATCGCCAACCATGGGCCCAATGGGTTTACATATACACCGAGTTTGCATTCCTATCCTCTTCAATCATCTCCGTTCTATAACTCCGTGCAGTCCTAGAATACCCCCATCATCAACACATGAGCGCGTCTACACATATTGCTTATTTACTGGAGATACTTAAGTATCTCTTCCCGTTCCCCGATAGGCATCATGTGAAGCATATCCTTTAGGCCCTTAAGAGCAGAGGTCTTGTTAGCTCTTAGGAGGTCAGCCATCTCTCGCGAAATGGCGTCTGTCTTGATCTGTTGAACCTTCGCCTCGATCGCCTTGGCGTTCTGCTCGTACCAGGTCACAACGTCTCGATCGTTGCGGTCGAAGTCAGAGATGCCAGACCAGGCGGCCAGCAAACGAAGGTGGTGCTGGCGGGTCTCGGTAGAGGCGGCGCTGTTGCTATCGGCTGTCTTCGCGGCGGAAGCCGTAGCAGCAGCCATTTGCTTGAGGATGTGTTCCTCATTGAGACGTCTACGCACGCGCCAGTAGAAGAAGCGACGAGCATTCTTCCACTCGAGGATTTCACGAATGGTGCCCTTGGCCTTCATGCGGCCAGCGCGGTCGTGGAGATCTGCGAACTGCAAGCTGATCTGAGCGTAGATAGGAAGCAGCTGCTTCTCGCGTTCAGCCATTCTCTCCTTGACCTCGGTAAGTTCTTCCTTGGAGAGGTTGGTGTCGGAAGCCTGTTTCTTAAGTTGGGCATAAGTAGGATCAAGACGGGCCATCGTCTCAAGTTGTTTCTCCTTCTTATACTTGATACCAATGATACCCTCAGGCTCCAAGACGCCGGCACGAGATTCAGCATCGGCGTACATTTCCATGGCAACAGGGTTGATGGTTGGGTCAACCACGACCCAAGAGCCACCACGGAGTTCGCCGAAAGGAGGAATGTATACGAAGATGGGCTGCTCAAACTTGACTAGAGCGTCGACAATGTACGAACCGTACTTCAAAACTTCGTTGTACATGTCTCGTTGACCACCGGAGAAACCTCGCCAGTTGGCCAGGATCATGAGAGGAAGTTGCTCGCCATAGTTGAAATCGTTGATAGCCTGTGCTGTCTTGAATGCCGAGTTCGGGTACCAAACGCCACCAGCTTCGTTGGTAACTTGCTCAACAGAGTCAGGGTTGGCAGGGTCAGCTGGAGTGACATTCTCGACTGTTCGAGTCTCCACTGCAATAACACCCATTGGGATACCACCAAGACGAGCACGACCAACGACAACAGTACGGGCCCAGCCGCCAAGCGTCTCAACGAAGGAATCCTTGTCGAAAAGACCTGGCTGGAAGCTGTCATCATCTTGCTTACCGCCGATGAGCCATCTAACGTCATGCGGCTGCTTGTTTGGTGGGGTATAGATGACCTCACGGTCCCAGGGGTCAAGACTAGGGGTGACAGGTACAGGGAGATTGCGCTGAGCAGGGACAAAAGACAGCCACTCGACGATCTTGGAGACACCAGCGAAGTCATCGTTGGCGGTCAAGTGGGAGACACCGTTGCGGTACATGATCTGGGTACCACCGAGCTGCAAGTTAGAGGTGTACACTTCACGACCAAGCAGATTGTTAAGAGCCTGAGCACCGGTGAGAATAATGGGCTGGCCTTCGATTTGGACAGCACGTTGACCAAGGCGGACAAGGTAAGCACCAATACCTACAATCGAATTAATAACCGACCATTCGCATAACAAAATAGGGGTAAAACTTACCGATGGATCTGCAAGTGATGAGGGTGACCGTGAAAATATCGTTGTACGCACGGCTGGTAGCACCGGCGATGAGACCAGAGCCCCTCAAACATTCAACACCAAGACCGTCCTCGGCACCAACGATAGCGACGATCTTGTAGCGAGTCTCACCATTTTCAGTAATCTCCTCCGTGATAACATCGCGTCTAGATCCGTCTTCAAATCGCTTCTTCGCGACTTCATCTAGGTAAAGATACTTGAAGCCCGCCTCTTGTTTCTCTGGATCGTTCCAGGCCACCTTGAAGTGTGGCATGAGCTCCTCGGCAAGACCAAGTCGGGCACCAGAGTTAGCAGAGAGATAGATACGGGGAATACCTAAGCTGCGAGCCAATTCAGTGCACTTGTTGAAGAAGTGGTCCTCCTTGGGGCCGAACGATCCGATCTTGTACGTAATGTCGTTGGCCACAACAACAAACTTGCGTCCACTAGGGTACTCGGGAGTGCGGGCGTTGATAACCCAGCCAACCATACCGCACGTGTTAGTGCCAGGGTCGCGAGAAACTTCAATCAACCTGTCGCGGTCATCAAGAACAAGTTCGCTATAGTCAATGCACTCGCCCTGGGCGGGTTTCTTATCGGCCAGGGACGGTTGAACTTTGGCAGTTCTTGTCCATGTGTTCTCAACGGCCTGTCGGAAGAGCTCAGGGAAATCGTACACATACTGGGTACCCATCAAATGCGCCTTGTAACGCTTAGGCTGGAGCCAGTTCTTGGTTGGGTACGGCGAGCAAACAGGCATGAGGTGCATGGATCCAATCTTGGTGGTGCCACCGATAGAATAGAAGACCATTTCACCCTTCTCAGACTTCCTCTCTGCGTATATTTCAACCTGGATGACGTATCCAGAGGTATTCGTAATGATAACACGCAGGGGATAAGGCATTCCTGTAGCTGAGTCTGTGCAGATGATGCGGATCTCAACCTGAGAAACACGGAGACGCCATCCTCGAGGGCCGAACCTGTCGAGGAAACCTTGGAGGGACTGCTCTACCTCTTGAGGTTTCAACTGGAACACGGGGGTGAAGTTCAGGAACATATGGTTCAAATCCGAGTTGTTGTTGCCGATGATCTCAAGGGCATCAAAGATGTCGTTGATTACACGATCAGCCTCAGAAACGAGGTATTCTGCAGTTGGAATATCGTCTCGGAGACGTCCAGGTCGGATCACAGCACGGGTGAAATATCGCTTGTCGGTATCAACACCCTTGCCGATAGCTTCGTACACGTGAATGTTTTTATTTTCCGTGAAGACAGGGGATATCTTGAACTTGGCAAGACGCGCAAGTTCAAGCTGGAAAGCCAAGGCGGGTTCCACGTGACGAATACTGTTATCTTCATGGAATTCAGGTGCGCGGAAGGTGTAGTAACCTGGATAAGAGCCATCGTTGTGACCGCAGACGAATGTGACACGGCGGACTCGGTGATTGACGAACTCGCTCTTCAAGCCGTCAATAATGTTACGAATGCGGCTTAGAATGTCTTGGTCGTCATACGACTCTACATCGCGGACGGCAACGTTGATGACGTTGGTCAATTCATCTTCAAAAGGCTTTTGAGGGAACGATTTGCGCTTGCCGCTGAGATCAGGGATAAGCCCAGAGCGTTTCTTTGTCGGCAATACCTCCAAGGCCTTCTGAAGCATTTCCTCGGCGTCATCAAGGTATCTGCAAGGAACCACAACACCCTTGCGGGTAGGCTCCTCCTCAGTACGGCGGTTCAGATAGGACATGTCACTAACAGAACTGATCCGGTTGAAGGTGCCGGTTTCTGTGGTAGGAGTGCCAGGGACGGAAGGATTAGCTGACGCGGCAGGGAGTGAGAACTCGGTTTGCCCGACCTTACGGAACGAAAAGTCCCAGGAAAGGAAAAGGGGAACCGAGTCTGTCTCGTCATCGTGGTATTCCAGTTTCTTTACGTTATACGCACGGTAAGCTCGGCGAACGTACACCTCAAGGGCAGCAGCGTTGACCCAGGGGTCTTCGTGGGCAAAGAATGAAGACAACACGTCAAAAACAGTGTACTTGGAATCAACAACTTCCTTGATGACGTCAAGGTTGGGCTCTCTGTGTTCCCAACCAGTCTCGCCATACTTGTTCTCAACGACAGAAGAACGCAAGATATGTTCCATCTGTGCAGTTCGTTCTTCAAGAGATGGTAGGGCGCACTGGATCAGGATTTCTCGGGCCTTCAGAGACACCTTGGCTGTTTGGCGTGATTCAAGCTCGGTAAGCTTTCGCAGGACTGGTCTTAGATACTTTCCGACATTGCCAACATTAGGCTTATTCGGGCGGTATTCCTCAAGAAGCGCCAGGATCAAATGGTTCTTTGAGCCGACCCTACTGTGAGAGAGGACAACCTGGATGACCTTTAGGTAGTCTTCCCTGTTCTCTTCACGAAGCTTCAAGATTACTTCCTCGTCCTGGCTGCGGCGGCCCGAGAAACGGCCCTCAATATCATAGTACATTTGCAGCAAGCCCGCGATAACGTTGAGCTCATGTACTTTCTGGCCATCAGCGTAGTTATCAAGGACTTCAAGTAGAGGTGCAATAGTTGCTCGCAACGTATCGGCCTCGCTAGGAGACGTGTTGTCATCCAAGAACTTCGTAACCGTCCTCATAAGGGTTTTAGCAGGAAATTCGGCATTGCGAGCTTTAGCTCGATCAACCACTTGAGTCAATTGAGTATCAAGCTTCTGCGGCATTCTAGAATGAAGGGCGGCGTGATGAGATGCCCACTCGCTGTACGGAAGCTCGGGGTTTCGCAGCACCTCAATCATCTCCTTCAAAGTCTGTTGCATGATGACGGAATTGTCATAGCCAGCAAGGATGTTTTTGAGGATATTGTATGACAAGGCGAATCTCTGCGCAGGCTTGTTACCTGTAACTTGAGGAGGTCCAAATTCGGGGAGCTGCCCCAGGAACGGCTGGGCTTGCTTGACACGGGACGGGTCGTCAAGAGCTAGAATACCCAGAATATCGCCAGCCTCAATAGTAACGCCAGGCTGCTTAATCAACTGGACAATACCATCCTCCTGGGCTACTAGAGGCATGAACATCTTCATGACTTCAACTTCGGCAAATGTTTGGCCAGCCTTGACATGCTCGCCGTTTTCAACGGTGTACTTGACGAGCTTACCAGGGCTAGGGGAGCGCAATTGGGTGGGGTCGTTTTCTTGCTCTAGTAGACACGTCTTGCTATCCACGGAGATACGGGTGGCACCAACTTCTTCCTTCCAGTAAACGCTGTGACTTCGTCCATCAAGAAGAATGAGTAGACCACCATCACTGAGGGCACGAACACCAACTGAGCATTTGGAGCCGTTAATGAAAAGGTGGTAGCTGTCGACAGCCGCACGGGTGGCAGTGAACTTGTACCTATGGCCTTCGTATATGAAGTCAATCGGGAAGACTGTCTTAAGTATGTCCTTGGAGGGAACTTGACCTCTCTCAAGTCCAGAACGGTATTCTGCTATGACAGCCTCGCTGGCGATATGGGCTTTGGTAGTAGCACCACATACTACGGCAAGCATAGGATCCGGGCGTTCAGCGGTCAGCTTGTTGGAGATGAGCTCATCGAGCCAGCCTGTCGTGATGGTGTTCTCCTCGAAAGCTTCCGTCTCGAGAAGTTTAATAAGGTATTCGACAGTTGTTCTGAAATCACCACGGATGCTCAATTCTTTTAGAGCAACAACCATGTTCTTCCGCGACGCAGCTCGGTTCTCTCCATAAGCGAAGATGTGACCGAATTGACTGTCGGAGAAACTGTGAATACTGGACGCAGTACTGACAGAGAAATAACCCCAGACATTGGCGCTACTCCTGAAGTTCAAGTCGTGCATCACACCGTTGGAAGGCTTAAAACCTTCACCAGGGTCCTCAGATGTGATTCTGCAGGCCGTGCAGTGTCCACGTGGCTGCGGTCTCCGCTGAGTCTTGTCACTCTCGGGGTTCTTGAATTCGAAATCGATCTCGGTGGCTAGCTTGGGATCAACGCCGTATAGCAACCGAATATCGCTGATTCGGTGAAGAGGGATACCCATAGCAACTTGTAGCTGGGCGACTGGCAAGTTGACACCGCTAACCATTTCTGTGGTTGGGTGCTCTACCTGGAGACGGGGGTTCAACTCCAAGAAGTAGAACTCGTCATCTTCGTGCGAGTAGAGATACTCGACCGTACCCGCTGAGACGTAACCTACCAGACGACCGAGTCGAACAGCAGCATCTTCCATGCCCTTGAAGGTTGGTGGCTTGGCGATTGTGACAGGCGCTTCCTCAATAATCTTCTGATGTCTTCGCTGCACGGAACAATCTCTGCCAAATAACGAGATATTGTTTCCGTATTGATCAGCAAGCAATTGCACCTCCAAATGTCTGGCGTTGCCTGCTAATTTCATGATGAAGATTGGCGATCCAGGAATTTCGCTCGCAGCAGCCTTGTACAGCTGCTCAAAACCCTCCTCGGACATGGCTTTTCGGATACCCTTACCACCGCCACCTTCAGATGCCTTGATCATGACAGGGAAGCCGATTTCCTTAGCCTTCTGCAGACCCTCTTCCCAGGAGCTAACGCACCCTTTCATGTATACGTCATCTGCAACTGTGACAATGCCGTGTTCGTCCACCTCGACTTGGTCAACACCAGTTCCTGACCACGGAATACAGGGCACTCGAGCATGTTGTGCAACGATAGTCGAAGAAATCTTGTCACCGAGAGAGCGCATGGCAGATCCTGGAGGGCCGATGAAGACAATCTTTTTGGGTGACGCTGCAAGAGACTCTGGAAGTTTGGGGTTTTCGGAGGCGTGTCCCCTTAGAAAAGATGTTAGCATACCAACTCATCGAATGCTTATCGTATTAGCGGTTTCAACACTCACCATCCGGCCCAAACAGCGTGGACATTCATCCGCTCGGCGACATCAACAATTAGCTCCACGTTGGCATAATTGTGGTTATTTGTACCACCAGGAACCTCCACATAGTGGTCAGCCATTCTGATGTAGTCGGCATTGGCTGCAAGATCTTCGGGTGTAGCCATCACCGTAAACTGGATGGCCCTTTCGTCGCCAAACGTCTCGTACGCCCATTTTCGAACCGATCGGATTTCTTTTACGGCAGCAATACCGTTATTGGCGATTAAAATCTTTGAAATGTCAATAAATGCCATGTTACAATAAAGAATACATATCTAAATATCTTACGTTTGAAATGACAGTGTGTCCATCGTGCGAGGCGACGAAGTCCTTCACTTTCGATGGAGGGGCGTTTTCCAGTCTGTTGCCACCAATGAAGTGCTCAGGTAGCCTGTGCTTTTCGGCGTACGAAGGCTTGCCATTGCTGACTGGTACCGTCCGGTTGCCGTTAACGGCGGAACCAGTGCCATTTGTTAAGGGAGCCATTATGTCTGTGGTGGAGGTAGATAGGCAAGATATTTCGGCGGCGTAGGGAAAGGGACTCGGAATGATAAATCGGAATAAAATGGTTAAAGGGTCATCAAAATACAGCGGATGCCCGAATCGAGCTCCTACAGAACGCCAGAGACTCGCAATTGTGCTAAGACAGGAAATACAGGCGGGAGAATTCCGTTGACAGGGGATTCCGATTTAGGTACGCTGGTGGCTGACTCGAAGCGAGGGAGTAAGCGGGTGTAAAGGACTTCGGGCAGACCTCCCGAGATATCGTTTGAGGCGGAGAGGGGTGAGATTCGGGAGGAAGTTCTAAAAGAACAGACGAGATCTAGTTCATGGCAAAAAATTTGAAGTCAGTAAGAAATTCAGCCATTTGCGGAATTTGCTGGGTGTTCCAATTAAATCCACAGTCGAACAAAAATCAATATCGTTGTTGAGCTATGCTCCCTGTTCTCCATAGGTCCCCTCGTCGATCTAAACGGGTACTGCGGCAGCGGGAAAGGGACGTTTTAAACATGCATAATTGCATATGCATATAGAAGAGGTCCACACTTACAAGCTCAATAAGTCAGGTTTAACTTCCTAAATGTCCATGCATTGACTTTACTCGAAAGAGTGGAATGTGGGAGATGCGTTGAGGCACCGACGACTACAGCTCACAAAGAGAGAAATCTGTCGGGGAGGAAAAAAGATTAGGGAAGATGGACGGACATCCAGCTCTTTTGGACGGAAGGGATATCGTAATGTATGTTCCAGAAAAAAAACTGGCAATCCAGCTTGGGGTCAACGAGGCTGATATGGCTAAAAGGGACCTAATTACAAGGTGGTGATCGACGTCCTAAGTTAGCCTTCAACCAATCGCCAATGTCCCCAGGGTGTTGGGGACATCCTAGTGCGCTCCAAAGTTAGAGTCTACGTCTCGGGTCGGGTCTACTGCTACGGGGGCGCGTGTGGGTGGGTAAAGGTACAAATTGAGGTGCATGAAAGCTGTATAGACCGAACTAAAATTTGGTGGAGTCGCACACAAACGAGTACCCGCCATAGTAAGTACAAGACTCCAGGAGCCCACATGGCTGAATAAGATTTTAGATTTATGATTGTATGTACATTTCAAAATGGCTTGGACTCCCTTAAGTCCGGTGGAAAGGGAACATGTACCTGTCTTAATCTAAGAATCTGAATCTGTATCTACATGTACATACGCCACTAAAGTTGAAGGAGCAAAAGAATACGAAAGATTTAACAGCACGTCCACTCTTGACCAAGTACAACCACGAAGTCTATGCAACTCAAGCTTTGCTCTATCAGGTCCGTGACAGCTATTAGAGATGGCCTCCGGACTTACTATTTGCTTTATCGGCGTCCTGGGAAATTATATCTAAGTCGAGCTCCCATGTCTGAGAAAATTATTATTTACTAGACTAGCTTCACTTGTTATTCATTCTACTCTCTCCATCTCGACTTCGACCTATCTACCATATGTACCAAAGAATTGTCTCCAATTCTACCAACAGAGATGGTTACCAAGAGATGAAGATACAGTAAGGTCTTTTCTTTGATGCTGTTGCGGTGGATTTGCCTCCACTTGTTACCCGAAGCCCAACAAATGTTTCCCGATACGGCAAGGCTCAAATTGCAGAGCGGAATGATAGCGGGTGGCAACGGTGGGAAATCTATCACTTTTCTTTTTTTTTTCCTTCCACTCTGATTTGCCTTGTTTCTTCTGTACGGTATTTCCCTTCCGCCGGTGACGGGTTGGTTGCTATACGCGATTTTCCTTAACACAGTGTTCCCAGCCCGTCACAGCAACCGGCCAGTGCTTACTGTGTCTGTGTGTCCGATACCATCGGCGCCCGTCATCTTATTCATCTTGGTAGAATCCGCTTACTTTTCCACGTTGTATTTCGGATAGACTTTCGGAGACCGATAAAATACCTCACAGCCCTATTTCAACCTCCATCATGGAATTATTTGCCAATCTTCAATCTTTGCTATATTAATTGTCTCAATTATATCATCATACAGGACCCATATAGAACCGTATGTACCTAGGTACCTAGATTAGGTTTGCAACGATATCACCTGGATCTTTTAAGTGAACTCAATTGTTGGGGTAAGCTTTGGCACTAAGAAAGAGAACCCCACCTCTATACTTCTTGCGACAACCTTAGAGCCTGGCCAACCGGGTTCAGTTAGGTACGGTTCCTGAATTGGCCAATTATCAAGTTACCGAGTTAGCGATCTATCGGGGCTGTTTTGCTTTAGTACGGAAACACGATCTTGATTATTTTTTTTTCCCACTATCCGATTCAATATACCGGACGTCCAAGATGATAGATCGATCTAATACCCCCGAACCGGGACTTTCTAATTTATTGAACTATTTTGTTCTACCGCAATTTCTCTTATCCACTTCCAACGTCCTTTGATAGCCAAACCAAGAATTACCCTTGTCCACCATCACCACAACAATTGCAGCGCAGGTCCCCAACGTCATGTCCGGCGAGATTCGGAATAATCAACACCGCATTCGTAAGCCTGCATAAAGCCCGATCGCCAGCATTATGCTACGCCTTAATCACATCTCCATATCTTATCATCTTACTTAGTGAGGTAAGACCCGGCCGCGCCTCTCAGATATCGACCGCCTACCACATGGGGAATATCCGTTGGATCTTGCTTAGGCAGTCAACTAAGGACTCCTAAAGGATCTAGCTCCCATCCATAATCCACCAGCAGCCATAAAGCCAGCCAGTAGAACTTTCTTATTATATAATCCTCCATGAGACAATAGGCACCCAAGGCAACCACCGCTACATAGGTTGCGAGTTTTCACTCAGCCTCCCATTGATTGGCCCGGAGAATGCATTGGCTTTATGTACGTTTCGGGTAAGCAGGTGCTTACAATATCTTCCCCAGGGGCAATCCCATTCAGCGTTATTTCGATGCTGGATTCGATGCCAGTAGGACCATTACCCAAGTGTCATCATTCAGCTTTCACCGATGATGCCAAGGATATGTAGGTAGCCAACATCAATACCTTGTAGTAGCTTCTCGGTTCGAAAACGATCTCATACTGTACTCCTTGCGGGAAATTTTGAAGTTCGAGAGTGAATATTAGGCTAGACTTATAAATACCAGTACCATATACTCGTCTCAAGGACAAGGTCGCTCAGCGAATGACGTCTGGGGAAGTCGTTATTAGGTTCTCGGTTTCTACCTAAACCTTAGTATCTTCTCGCCTTAATATGTGCGGGCCCCGGGTTTTACTCATTTGTCAAAGCTATACAATATTACTACCTCTGCGGCTCGACAGAAAATGCTTGATCCTGAGATCTTTAGCACACGACCTGTCAGCATGCATTAGCAACTCCATCTCCGGCCTAGCTCGAATGCAACCATGACAAATGAAGCTGCCCTTCGCCTTCCTATTACGGGGTTTCCTATTGTAGTAATAGTAAGAGGTTACAGTAACGGCCCAGCCTTATGCCCACTCAATTAGGGAAGTATCATCAATGAGATCTAACAACATGTGCAACGAATTTCTAGTACACGAGAAGTCGCCTCTCCCCGAGGTTTCAACTGTGTCAGCTTCGTCTTAAAACACATGCCTCACAACCTTAGCACCTCCACTTACACATGGCCTTCACATGTGGCATTATAGGGTATCTATCCATAGTAGAATGCAGGAACCTAGGATCAAGAAGTGACCTTCCCTTTGATATACGTCTAACCAGATTACCTCAATGATCGCACATAAAATAATCAGCGTAATGGCCTCACGTGCCAGCCCTGTGGTTTATAGTCTTGATTAGCTCCACGCAAGATTGAAGTTGCAACGGGAATCATGAACCTAATCTCCTGCAGGTGGGGATCGGCTAGTTGCATTGGCTTGAGATTCTCACATATATAATCTGATGGATTGACGGTCCTGTCCAGTCCTATACAGTGCTGCAGCAACCTCTCCTTAAGGCATCCCTGGGAACATTAGAGATGGAATTGTTAACATCTAACATGGCCTGGCCCGAGAAAATCTAGCTGCACCTACTAATGCCATATGTTTACGGAGCTATACGCATAAATTGACTCCTATACCTGTTCGAAAAGGTGTAGTAGCGAGATCCCATATCGTGTACAATACCACTCACATACATACAAGTCTGCTTTAAATCAAACAAGGGGTGAAGGAGAAGTTAACACAGATTAGCCTTAATCTTCCCCTTGGACATCAGACAGCCCTCAATAGCAATCCGCATCTTTATGCTCATACACGCGATATATGTTCCAACTCCCCAGGTACACTAAAACTCGCCCACCAGCCATGCTAGGGATAGTCATGGCTATCATAGGGAGGCATCTAGATAGCCAAACTGCAAGGACTTGTCTCATTTCCTCTTTTATCTTGTTACCGAAGGGCTCATTGATCCTTTCATCTATCCCCTTGTCCAGTTACGTGACTATGTTTTGTCTATCTAGGTGTGATATATAACACAGATATGATCATCTCTTTACTTGTGCAAAAATCCATAAGACTCTACCCCTTATAATAGCCAGAAGACATCCATATTTCTAATTACATTGGCACATTACTATCCTAATACATCTACCTACAGGTAGGTACTTTTACCTACCTTCTATCTGATTTCATTGCCAATGTCTGCTGGAAGAACCTTGACATCCAAATATGATGTGGTCTAGAGCTTTGCGAGCCGCGATCCAACACATCTTAGTGGGAGGGGATGGGAAAAAGAGATTTAGGTAGCAACCATGTCTAAAATCACGAGCCTCTAGTTCAACACCCTACGCGAGGTAATGTGTGGTCACGCAGGACTTCATACGCGCGAACTACCTAGAGCTAGGCCTCCCCCTTCGCAGGCGTCGCGAGTCAGTCACGATACCGCGTGAACAGACGCGTCATAGCATCCACTCTTTCATCAACACAATTTCGTTCATCTCATACACCAGAGAAAGTCACATAGGTACAATCTGAAGACTTCGGGGGAAAATATTCCAAGGGATAAATTCATAATTTAACAAAGGGAAAAGATATCTGCCGTTCTGGCTCGTATTACTACTACAACAGAGATCTAGAGATCGGGGCGCCCCCTCCGAACCCTCCAGTCTTGCGATCTTCTTTGTTCAATATTCGGTCCTTCGAATTCTTCATATCGTCCCAGACCGCACATATGTACAAGGGATTTCCTCCATTAGAGCGCTCGCGCACACACACACCCAACAACAACAAACAAGGGGAATCATCATCAACTAGTAGCCACCGTCGGTCACCGCCGCCGCCGTGGTATGTAAGCAAGTAAAAAAGAAGGGGGTAAATACCTCCGAAAAGGTGTCAACGTCAGTCTGAGGAGGTCGAAAAAAAAGCATTAATCACCCATATTAGGTCCTGTAACGCCCTTCTCCGCCTGCCTCGAATCGAAAACAAAAATACAACCATCATTCGTGCCTACCGGGCCAACCGAGGGAATGCTTTCGTCCCCAACACCGTCCGGCCGAAAAACCTCGTATGGAAATAATGATAAAGCAAGCAGGTGTATGCGAGCGAAGAATTATGCAAATCCGTCCGTAACTCGTGACGCCTCGGCGCTATTGCCTCGACGAAGGTATAATGCAAAGTCCCCATACACTGCGTTCGATAGTGCGATGATAGGCAACAATCCGAACGGGTATGAAGGAATGTAAAGAGAAAGGTTAGGGGTATCTAATAAGTTTCGCCGAGATCGCTCAACTTCCTCGGTCTGCCACTGATGGAGTCGTTCGGCCCGCCACCACTAATTCTACGAGCCGAGTGCATTCCACCGCTCTGTCGCCGAGGCATCGGGATCCCACTAGGAGCCGGGATGCCACTGGCCGAACCATCCGTATCGAACTTGCTGTAGGTTCCTCGGCGACTCGGGGTCCGCTCTTCGAAGCGTTCGTCAAACTCGTCTGGGTCGATGCGGCTAACACTTTGGGAATGCCCATGCAAGCTACCAGTAAGAGAGCTTCTAGGTCTCAATCCCAGAGGCGTCCTCGCGCCCGACATACTAGTGCGGGACATGGGACGTACAATCTCGGTACGACTGGTTGGTCTCTCAGGTCTCGCATAACTCGATACGCTTGCTCGACTGCTGGGTCGCGATATACCAATGGAGGAACTATCCGGGTCATAATTGGGGTTTCGGTTGGGTAGCGGGCCAAAGGATAGTCTCGATACACCAGAAGTACTAAGCCTAGATATGTGCTTGCTTGTCGACTGTGACGGGGTCTCGTCTGCTACAGAAGAAGTAGTAGAACCGATAGTGCGCTTCCGTGAACGCATGGTAACAGTGGACGGTATTTGGCCTGTACCTGAAACTGATGACCTAGGAGATGCGCGCGGTGGAGTGTTCACGGGAGCCGGTAACTTAGACCGCGCTGATTGGACCCGAGCCTCCAGGCGTTGCATCTGGGCAGTAAGAGAGCGGATATGGGTAAGAGAATTCGATTGCGGAATTCTGTGCGAGACTGAGCGGTTTGTCGTAGTGCGCGCAGGTGCCGGCGTGCGCGCATTGGTGGCGGATCGCATGCTTGGTGGTCGCATGGTTGAAGCAGTGCTCTTCGGCTTGGGCGTTATGCTGCGATCAGCAGAAGGAAGGCGAGACTTCTTTTGCGCTGAAGATGCAGGAGTCTTAGCCATAGAAGAGGGTCTAGGTAGAGGTGCTGAGGCATCGGACATTGGCGGCGATGGAGGTTCATTAATGGCGGGTGCGTCTTTGCTTGAAGGCGGCAAGGAGATATCGTCGGGAGGCGTAGTGATGAGAGGAGAGCTCGCCATAGAGCGGGGCGAATCTTCAAACGTAGAAGATTCAAGAATGGAGACATCCGTAGAGATACTTGACAAGTGTCGGTTCTCCGCCTTCTTGATCTTATCCTGCATGATCTCAGCCTCGATCTTGAGATCCGATAGCTCCTCGCGCAATCGTTGGTTCTCGATTCGTAATGTCTCTCGCTCCTGCTCGCCTATCTTGATCTCCTCCTCCATCATAACAGTTCTCTCGATAGCGACATTATACTTGGATTCTAGGTCTTCTAGAGATGACGTTGTATTCCGCGCTTGCCGCTCGAAGTCATCGTTGGCTACCTCTATGTCGCGCAGTTTCAGCTGCAAAGTACGGTTGGTGTCCCGGAGATTCGTAATCTCCTTCTCCAAAGCGTTCTGCGCTGCATTTGCCTCGGCTTTTGCCTTCTTGCATTTTTCCTAGTAGAGGATGGTCAGTTTTTCGATAATACAGCAAGACAAGGGATTGTAGTCGCAGAAATGATGGGTACTTACTTTCCATTCCTCGACTTCAAACCCTAGTTCTTCGGCTTTTTGCTGCAGATCGCGCTGTCGCTTATCGGCAGCATCTAGGTCCTTCTCTAGTTCAGCCTCGAGCTCGTGACTAGATTCACGAAACTCGGCAAGCTCATCGGCTAATAACTCATACTGCCTCTTGTACCAAGCTAGCGATTCCTCCGGGGTAGCAGACTCGTTTGGCGGCGAGGAAGGTGGTTCAGCCATGTCTGTTTACTAAGTCGAGGATATGGGGTGTGCGGTATGCGCAAACTAATCCCGTTTAGAAATATTGTTGTCGCATCGGCGGTGAGAGTGGTAGTCGTAGGTGTAGGGATATATGCTGTAATTTGATGTAATAGGCTACAACGCGATACTTTTTCACTTATTCGAATCGTATCGGCGTTCTAGGGCGAAATGAAGGATTATCGTAAGCTAACAAAAGAGATACAAAGACCAGAGTATGTCGTGAAGCAGTAGGTAAGTTAATAGGAATGGCGGCGTGAATGCGATGTAAACGTGAATGCTATGTCCTTTTTTCTTTCAAACGTTAGTACTGCCTATTCCTCTTTATTTGTCGCGCGTCTCTTCCTGTGAAATATACGGGCATGCACATAAATCGCACATGAATGCACAAGAACACAAACTTACATGACTGTTTTTTTCCCACGGCCGCGGTGTGTCAAAAGTAATGCGTTAGGTTGGAAGAAGAGGTTAGAATGAAAAGATCCGTCGGGTTGTTGTTGGTCCCTGCCGTGGTTGTCGTTGTCGTCGCTGTATGTCGAGTTGGCCGTTTCACTTACCGTTTTCCCGTTTGTCGCGTTCTCCGGCGAAGATGGACTCAGGTTGTCGACGATGAAGCGAAAGTCGAGATGGGAGTTGTTGTATCGGTTTCTTCAAGTGTCAACATTCTCCAAGTGTCTCCCCCCTTCAAACAACAGCATGCTAATCCATATCGGGTTTAGCGCGGGACATGTATACCTGTTCGCTACCCATGACAACCTGCTATTTCCCAAATAATGCGACTCCCCACTAAGAGTCTGTGTGTACGTATACTAGTACAAATGTGAGGTACATGTACATATGCATGTCTGCTGCACAGCACAGGTACTTGTTTGTTTGGGCCTACATGTATTATTATTAGACTACATGTACCTAAGGAAGAGAGCTTCAAGTTTGTTAAAACTTAAAACACCCTTTAACGGTTGTTTCAGTGATACTATTAGCCATTTCTTGCACTAATTAAGCGCTCGTTAGCTATCCATACGTTCGCAGAAATATTTATTTCATGCGGTTAAGGCATTTTTATTGTATGATACAGACATTTTCCTAAGGGCTCATGCATCAACGGCTGTGGCTTGAGACAATTTTATATTAGCAGAGCGGTGTATCATGCTAGTCCTCGTGTTTCAAGAAGTGCCCAACTTCATGGGGTAGATCCTCTGAACCAGCTTGCCTCCCTACATAGTAGAGCTCTCAGACTCAATGCCAAGTCACAGACAGGTCCACCGTCTTTCGGTATCAAGGCTAGCAAGGATTTCAACCAACAGTATTGGGCTTCAATGCGCTGCAGCATCTAGTTTGGAATTCTCATCGTGTGAGTCAATCTCGACCTTAAGCTGTCGAATGAGCTCTCTCCGAACATGTAAAGTCTGGGGACTATCGACTATGAGATATTCATTAAACGATCGCAGAAAGCTACATTTCACTCGCCTATGCTTATCACTTTGGAGAAGATACTTGCCTTTGTGATTTATACGCGCCTAGAAGGTTTATAACATGTGCGGTCTTAGAATTTCGACAATTTTGTGTGTAGGGTGCAAGCTCAGTAGCCGAGCTCGGCCCTAACTACCAATATGGTTACATTCGCATCCCTATCGGTCTAGAACTATATGTATATGGTGAACACATCAAAGTCTCATGGACTTATAGAATTGGCAGAGTATGTCAGGTATAGATCAATGAGATATTGTATATCTCAATCATTGAATTGTACCCCTAATTCTCTTCTAAATTTTGCTCCTAGGCTTCTTTATCTTAATTCACAATGGCATTGAAAAGCACCAACATACAACGAGGGCCCCCCAAATATAGCCGCAAAGTACCTCACACAATTCGATTCATTTTTATATAGTACCTTCTTTGTCCCATTTCCGTAGACAGGGCAACAAGAAAGATCTCAGAGAAATTCTGCGCGTCCCCCAAAGAGTAGAAATTGACTTCCTCCCTAGTATCTACAAATACTTCAACTCGATCCTATTCGTAACCCGTCCGATCTGTACCTAAGTTATAATCTTCGAACAAGAGAAGCCAAAAAATGAAACTTAAGAATTCCGATCCAGCTCCTTACTATATTGAGTATCAAGCCATCTCCTCACTCGGTGGCGGGGTAGCAACCACATCGAAGTCTTGATCTCTATGTTGTAGGTTATATTCGTTGCTAACATAGGGGTAGGTGCCTTACACGGAGACGACATTTAGGTGTATAGGTACATATCATTGCGTCAAGTTAGGAGAGTTTGTTCTCAGCTCAAAGGTAATGACATACTTACAGGTAGGTAAGTTGCTTGGTCGTTTACAGACTATAAGTTTTGTACTTGATTATTTCCTTAAGATCATTAGATACCTATACATTAGAAACCGGGTGGAAGATTGCTTCGTTTATTGAGCTAACTGTGGCTTGGTGTACATGTTAGCAGATGCCTGGGCGTCCTGATGCTTCTCTTCTGATCAACTAGAGCTTCACGCCTATGAAAAATGTGTATGCTGAGCAAATAAAGTACGCCAATAGTATGTATTCCGGTGAATAGGTACCTATAGAGTACCTGATAGCCAATTTCCTGTCTACAATCCCGGGGAGAACGACACTCTTTACGGTTCTCTAGTCGGCAGGTGGCTTTATGCTGAGCAACTCGAACGATCGGGGTACCATTTTGGTGCTACAAGGAGGTTTAGCGGTCCTGGTCTATAATTTGGCCTCTCAGAGATGAATGGGTTTAACGTAAGGGTTATTTAGAAGTATTATAACTCAGTTTGAGAGTTGCATTTCGAACACACATAATACATGCTTTATCTAAAGCAGGCTTTACAACAGTTATTGGTCTGGTCTTCGCATTTCAGTTTTACGGACTCGCCTCTAATTTGCATCGTATGCCACTCTTGTCCTATGCGCATGCATACTTTCGAGGTGGGGAAGGTCAGTTGTATTCATGAGTACCAATTACTGTAAATGTGCCCATTATCTATCAGTGAGACCTAGGCAAAAAGCCAGCAGATGACGATAGATTCGTATGCTGTTATATTTCCGGCACGAATGCGTCGAAGAACATAACTACTATAACAAGACACCTAGACCTCTCTCCCCATATCAGAAATCCCAGCGGCTAGACGGGTCTCATGCGTGACACCGTATATAGCATGATATTCACATCCCTGCTCATCTAGAATAAGATAAACCAACTTAGCTTTCGCTAAGCGTCTACATATACTCTATAATCATACCTATATCTAGGCATCTAACGGTAGGTAAGGATTGAACAAAGTTATATTTAGAAGAGCTCGTCATAGTCTTAGGCTCGTTTACAGGTGCTCTACCTTTCAATCTCAAGGCGGAGGCCCCTGTCAATAATCGTATGAAGATGGGTCACAGCCGCATATTCGCAGGTTGAAAGGTAGACAACTATGTTTTAAGAGTGATATGTTAGATTTTCAGTACTTTCGTAGCAAGAGTACCCTAAATATTCGTTACGCGGTGATGGGGAGGAATAAAACTGCCCTACTAACACCCATTTCGGCCCCCAACTTAGTGACATGGGCACTACGAGCATGCATTTGTGATTCGCTGCATGATCAGCATGTAAGCTATAATTAGAAGCATAGAAACTGGGTTTAAATAGTCCTACTCGTCGCAAACCCTTTTCATAGTCGTTAGATCAACTTTTGACGAGGACTCGGTCCAGGATGGTCAATCTGTGCTTGGGATGCCGTAAAGCTGGCCACACAATATCGGATTGCCCAGCGCTTCCAAAACCTAGCAATTATGGCGAACCAAATTCAGAAGTAGACCATTTTGCAACCGAGTTAGTCCTGAAACCGTTCACTCACCCATCTGATCAGCTTTGTGAAAGATGCGCGCAGTTTCGAATCATAGATTGGCTCTCAAACGAAGACATTCGAGACGAAGCAATGCCCGACATAGAAGGGATGAATCGTCTAGGATGGGAGAACAGGAAACACAACGTCGACCGGTGGCTGGGACTCGGTCCGCTCCGCTCAATCCTCTTGGACGCGGCATGTCCGCTTTGCCGGATAATCTTCCACGTCTTCCCCCCAATCACGGCTGATGAGGAAGATTGGGGCGCCGAGTACTTCCTACGCCCTATACGAAGCTACAACCGACTTGATAAAAGACTTCCACTGGATGAAAAAGGTTACCCGAACGAAGAAGTCGGGAAGAAATACGCCATTTATGTCGCTGTGAATAGTCTACAGGGTCAGGTCTCTGTTCTGGGGCGATATTTTGGTGAGGCTAGAGACCAAATGGTTCATGGCTTTGAATCGACATTTGCACTCTCTTACGAGACACCTGCTCCTACCCGACCACGGCTTTCAGCTCGTGAGAGGGGGGTCGGATGGAACCCAGATATCGTGAGGGGTTGGATGATCAAGTGTGAAAGGGAACATTCTACATCATGCCGAATAGAATGGTCGGACCAGCTTCTTTTGTGCAGCATGATCGATGTATCATCTCGCCAAATAGTCAAATGTCCTCCGCAATGCCGTTACGTTGCGTTGAGCTACGTGTGGGGCGGTATCAGCCCCCAACCTAGGGCGCTGGAGAGAAGAGAGCTTCCTCAGACAATAGAGGATGCCATAGCCGTTACTAAAGATCTCGGGTTAAAATACCTTTGGGTAAGCAAATCACCCCTGTAGTAAATCTATAATAACCTACTCACCTACCTAATTACACGTCTCAGGTTGACGCTCTTTGTATTGACCAGACCCCTAGCCCGGAGAAGGTCCAGCAGCTGAATATGATGGATCTTATCTACAGCTGTTCTTGGGCAACTATCATCGCTCTACATAGCGATAATGCTAACACGGGACTTTGTGGCTTAAGTTCAAAGAATCCGAGAGCACCCCAAAGAAGCGAGACCGTCGAGGGCAGTCAATTGCTTAGCTTATTTCCAACTTTACACCAGGAGATGATCAGGTCAACATACAATACCCGGGCCTGGACTGTGCAAGAATTGCTATTAGGCAGCCGGCGTATTTTTTTCGGCAAGCACCAGATCCATTTCTCCTGCAACACAGCTAACCACTGTGAATCGATTGATGACGCTTCTAACCCAAAAGGCGTTCTGGATAAAGATCCAAAGCAGCGCGACTTCTTCCTCTTGGTAAGTTTACTGAATTGTGTGGGAAGAACATAAGCTTATCCAGTTTCAGCCGGACCATAAAGAATCCGTTAAGGATTCTGAATCTCGGCGTGCCTTCGCTGATACAACTTTCTGCGGACTTGTTGAATTGTACACTGGCCGTAAGATGACGAATGATTCCGACTCACTGAACGCCTTCAAGGGTATGTTGTCTTATTTGCAGAAGACCATGCTGCCAGGGGGCTTTGTATGGGGATTGCCTTTGGAGGAGTTCCCGCAATCGCTAAGGTGGTACCATCCTCGAGGTATTAAGCCTCGTCGGCGCCCAGATTTTCCATCCTGGTCATACGTTGGATGGGAGGGTGAGGTCAATTTTACCGACAAATTGAATCTGGTAAAAGGAGGTTCTTCAGAGAGATTCGACGAGACTGTCGATCTCGTTGTGAATTACGTTGGAGTCGAGGATAAAATGTTAACCGTTAATGGTGTTCTTCTTAAGCTTGAGATACGGAATGAGCCGTTCAACAATGCTTACATCCCCGAGACAAATTTCTTGCTCGGCGTGTTGCAAGAGGGCAACTTTCTCCACAAGAACACTTTACCTCCGGGAGTTTTCGACTTCTTGATTACCGAGAGACTCAGCTTCCGATACGCGCCCCAGAGTTCCATCCGTCACACCCTATACATGATAATGCTGGACCGGGACCCAGAGGTGTTCAGCCGACGCGCGATGGTGCGATTATATGTCGAATCAAGATTGGAGGAACGCGAGGAGTACATCGAGATCTTCAGCAAACGTAGGGTGGTAGATATTTTATGATGTATGCAATCTAGCAAAAGCCAGTGGAGATGGTCAAGTGATCCAATACAGTGCCAATAGATGACATGTTTGTCGCTAGAAAGAGTAAGAAGGGATAGCTCAATATTAGGTACCACTGACGTTACTTCTAAGTTTAATCTACCTGGCTTTGCTCTTGAGCCCTTAATAGCGTCAGATTCACCGACTTTCCCTGGTCTCACCAACGAAGCAGTTGATTTGAAGTCCAGCACGGGAAAACCCTAATAGCAGTCGAATTGTCTCGGTATATGATCGTAGTAGGGCTTGGCTTCGTTAATAGTTAGTAGCTCAGAAGCTCGAATCGTCTAACTAGAAGCCCAATCCGCAAGCGCTATCGCAATATGGGTTCTTTTGCCAATGTGAAGTCATGCACCTCATATGTTGATGGGTGCAGCGGCGACGAATCCGATCGCAAAATGTGACCACTCATCTCTCTAATGTGATCTTGCAAGGCCGTTAGCTCGACATAAAACCCCCGACTTACAGAGTCCTCGTGTCAGCCACAAAACGAGGCCATCTTCAGGGTCCTCTGTTGTGCAACCACAACTATTACATGTACCCAATATCTGCTTCGTCAGCGCAGGTACCATACCTACCTGGGAGAAATTTTCCGCCGTACCCCTACCCCCCAATATGGTTTTCAAGTGGGCCTTTCAGGGGCTTCTTGGAGAAATCATTTCAGCGTATTCATGTATTTGCTTCTTCGGCTTTTCGGGGAAGAGTCAGCCCTACCTAAGTATTCAGTACATGATCGCCCATTGTTACCGATCTAGATCAAAGTTTATGCAAGATCTCCGAGATAGGTAGATCGATCGGCAATCGACAGCTCTAATAAAATCCCGGGATTTGCTTCATCGACTCAGGGCTCCCCTCGGCGACTGTTCCGTCTCAGAAAATACGCTAATGCGTAATCGGCCGCAACGATGCCATCGGTGAAAGAGCCGCCTGAGATAGAGTTGCCCTGAGCCATAGCCTGCCACATCTTCGACTGCTAATAATAAGTTTTTCTGCCCATGATAGGTGATACTTAGATCTAGAATAACGTGGCAACTATCATATATCAAATTATCTCTAGGAGAATCGCTCATTTAGTACTATGAAGGTTTTCAGCTGTGCATATTGGAATAGAACACCTAGACAGTTTGCGCGAAGGTACCTGGGCGAGCTTTCGGTTCCCATAATGTTCTGCAAACTCCTGTACGGCCTGCAGCCTTATAATGTAAGAGTAGATAACGACTAGCTGTTGGCCGCGCGAGCGTATAATACCGTCACGGAACCCTCTAGGGCACCACGATACCTCGACGTGCCTTCCACCCTGCCAACTATCGGCCGAGTGCGGAAAACTGCCACCTATGTTGGCAAGACAAGCCTCGTATGTACAAAGACTGTAGTTCATTTGTTGTTAGAAAATCTTGTTGACAGGCGCATTGGCCAATCAAATTTACTTAGTGCCATATCGTATCTTAGTTCCTCATATGCTCGTTTGATTCGGTATAAGATTAACTCGTATCGATTTATGATGAATGACGTCAAAAAGGTGTCCCTAGCTGAAACGAATTGCTTTCTTCCTGAGAGGAAATAGTCAAATGGATTCCAATATACACTAGGGATGTATTATTAATTGCGCCTCGATGACTTGACGTGACGTTTGGACAAGGGAGCGAAGTGTAACCCTCTTGACCCGCAACTAAGGTGCCACTAAAATCCCAGGAGCTTGGAACCCCTTGTAATGACCCCTTGCACTTAGTATTAAGCTTTAGCATCCTTGTAAATAGGCTCACCAGTCTGCGGTAGCTGGCTTATACATTTCAATGTTATATAAAAATGTTAATTCGCTATTTTCATTAATATCTCTCTCCCCCAGGTAGTTTGATCATATTAAACGTGTTTTATATGACAGTGCTGTCTAGGTACACATAGCCATTTAGTTAAACGTCATTTTGCTTAGCTGTTGATCTCGTTGACCTGATTATTAACCTAAATGAATTGACAAAAAATTAGCAAACCAGTAAATCAGTTAGGTCTCCCGAGTCGAAGTGCTAGCTGTCTACAATACATGTATGTAGGTACATACCTAGTAAAAATACAGTACATAGGTACAAATAGTCAACATACGTATGTATCCACACATTACCTTACATTTCAATACATTAAATAAATCGGCAGGTTCGCGGGTTCGGCATACCGGCTACTCTACGTAGCCGTACCTGTTTCATGTAGTAAATAGTCCCATTTATTTGATTACTGATCACATTTTTTAATCATACACCTCCTCGTCCTCCAGAATATCTTATAGATGGCCAACGTCACTTCATGGTCTCCAGCCTTCGCCTTGGCCTCCATGTGACTTATTCTCATATATTCTTTGTTATACATTTACAAAGAGATTCTATGATCAACATTTAGTGGCTATTATACTCAAATCAGACAGAGAATAATTGAAGTAACCCTTCAAACAGCTTTATGTCATATGGGGGTCAGCAAAAAGCCTATCTCCTATCGTAGGTAGGAGTTAATCAAGGGGGTTTTCCTGATAGATATGGCCACTTATATATTAGGGGATTAGCAGTAAACAACAAATCATCAAGTATAAGATCGCATTGAGAAACAATAAACTTCAACCTACATGTCTTGACTGCGATGTACTTGCGACAAACTTACCTGAGTCGTGTTTCTAGGCTTCTACATACTTAGATCTGTAATCTATCATGAGTGATTGTGATCCTTCGACAGGTAACAAATCAAATAGATCTAGTACTTTGTGGCAGCGGAGGTACCCGTAAGAATGGATTCAAGCTCTGTATGGTGATCCATCCTTGCTAGGCATTGCCCACGAAGAAAAGCATTGTCAATATAATGACGCTCCTGGGCCTTCATGGTGTCACTCAAATATATTTATATATATAAAGCCCCGAAGGACTCGTGAAGATGGCCGAATTTTGTCTTTCGGCCTGCAAGCATTTTGGCTTCCCAAGAGGCAGACAAGTTAAATACATCTAGAAATCAAATACGGAGCAATAGACACAGCAACCATGCTTACTATCGAAGTCCAACCCCCCTCACAAGTCCAAGCGGGTGCGGTTCTATACCCGCCACTCGTCATAAGCGCCGACAGTGACGATGCCATCGACTATATACAGATCGCCCTTGTCGACGCATACGGGACCGTCCTCGTAGATCAGCTATACGGCACATTGACGGCATCTGGGAAGACCCTCGACGACAGATCTGCCTCTAGAAGCAACAGATCTAAAGAATACACGGCTTTTCCGGATCTTGCCGTAACCTATGCTGGTGTCTACACTATCCAGGTGACTGCCGTCACAATGGATTACACGGCACCTAATGGCGCAGAAGCGGTCGTCGCCGCCTCAACGTCTACGACGCAAATCATCGCCTATGATCAAAGCGTCGCCGCAGAGGTTCCAAGTAAGTTTTTACCGAATTCTGCTTGTAACTGCCACGAGATAGATAACCGGAATACTAATACCTAAAATTTACAGCCGCCGATGAACAAGACCTCCTTCGAAGAATGCGACGACATGGCGGATTTGGTGTTCCTCGGGCACCCAGATAATGCCATAGACAGAGTGGCTACAAGCTAAGGATAAGCCGCAATTGTTGGTGAGCAGATGGAGACTGAGCCTTCATCATTTTGGAGTGCTAAGAAAAAACTACAACTAAGTTGGAGTTAGGACGTACAGTGTAGGGGACTTCACTAGACCCTAGGACTTCAGTCGAACTAGATCATTCTGAATTAAACTACATTCGTATAATACATACAGCTTGCTTGATCTCTAATTCATTTGTGTCAGTGGGCTGGGTAGCTGGCTAGTTACTTAGAGTAGATCAAGACTTGGCCATTAGCTCCTCAGTCACATTGTCGCTAGCCACTTCTACTCTTAAAGGGTCTTATTTTTCTAGATAATATTAAACACACACGGGAAACAATGAGCTCAAGAGCCTATTTTAATGATTGAAACTCATCCTTGGCAGTCAATCGGAAGTCAGAATCAACCCATTAAGTATTTCCAGTGTAACTACGCAAGGCTTATAGCTTATTACGCTCTCTCATCTGTGGTATTAGGTACATCACTTAGCCAATGGGTAAGAAGTGGTCAATCTATGCAGCTGAAGATGTCAGCAAGTAGGCAATTTTCTTGTCGTTGTAATAGTCACATGCACATTCCGGTAGACTTCTCGAGCACTCTCATCTATCCAGTAACTATTGGCTTCGGATAGGTTTTTCCCGACAGCCACTTGATATCTCGGCTGGCAAGTCAAGTAATGACGTGCCCATGTCTCTACCTATAAGAGCTACCAAGACCGAAAAGGTCTCGGATAGGTGGCAGGTTGACCATCACACCGATGCGGTACGACACCGGGTATTCTCGATTCCGTTGATAATGCCTACAATAGTGAGGCGACCGAATTCGTATTTGAAAAGAACAATATTGGGTAAGAAAGTAGAGGTTAAGTAGTTTGAACGCCGTGCTTGTATTACCTAACTTGGGTCTCAGGCCCTCAACTGGAGGCCCTTCGAGATCGACAGCGGCGCACAACCTTAATATTCTAGAATGATTCCATATTCCCGGGAGGCGTATGCTAATTTAGTTATCTCTCACCCCTGTCGGACAAGATATGAGGCTGGGGCCTATCGAAGCTATGAACTGGAGTGGATCGGCGTATGTGTGGCTGCGGTGGGATGCTTCTTCAGGCTAGACCAAGAAGACTAGTATAGCAGCAGAAATTGATCTAAGTCATGTCTTAGATTGATTCTCCTCTCCGGCTTGAGACTTGTTCCAAGCCGCGGTACCGTTGGTGGCAATCTCACTACTGTAGAACTGCGCGGGAGATGACAGGTCTCAGCCGCGAAAGCTAAATGCTCGATCTAGACACAGCTTTGGGACATTTGTATGCTGAAGGTTACGACGTGTACAGAAGATCAGGGTACATTTTAATCCTGCCCACAGTCGTAATAGATTACGTTCGAGAACTACCACGACGGCGATTGTCAAAAGGGCAAAGTGTATCTAGATGACGCAGCAGAGTTAGTTCAGGTAGGCACATATCTATACAGGTAGATATGTACAATTCCAAGCAATGATATATATACATACAGGTAAGCAACCAATGACCGAAAACTCACTTGTGCCCAAAGCTCTATTATGGTTGTCTTGCGCTTTCTTCGGTGGGTACTTTGGAATACGGCTGGGGATAAGGCATAATGCTGTAATACCCACAATCCCTTCCCAAGATCGTGTTACAAATCAAGGGACTTTGGTGCGAAGTTGGACGCCATGCCAGCCTTTCATCTGATCACCTAGTACGGCGTTGACCATCCTTTGCTGCTTCAGCATGTTTACGCCTCGAAATTTCTCCGACGCAATCTCGATCCCGTACATCGACCCACAACCGCCCGATATGTCTTGGATACTGAGTTCTGTCGGGGCAAATTCAGCGACTAACTTGTCCCATATCGCCGATTCGGAAGCATCTAGGTAGTCGGGCTTTTCGAGAGTAGGTTTTGCTGTGGAGGGGGCGTGTTCTGCGCCCGTTGCGGGGGAGGAGGCGGAATAAGACCGGGCGGTAAGATTCCGAGCTGCCAGAGAGACATTGGTGGGCTGTAATTTGGCATTCGCCCGATTATACGCAAATGAGGATGTATGTATGAGCTGTGCGCGCCGCGATAATGTTGTATAACCTCGTTGGATTATTGTCGCAGTGAAGCGGCGGCATTGATGACACAGCATTGTAGCTGTTATCAATTATATAGAATAAAAGGGTTCTAATAATCTGAATTTGACTTTGAACAAAGTGAAGAAAACGCTGCTACTTTCTGTGATACGGTATAAGGGTATGGGTGCGATAGAACGACGAGGATTAGAAATTGCAAAGCTCAGAAGCGACCTCGGGGCCAGATAAAGCTCGGGGCATGTGCGATAAGATCTGATCGTCATTACAAAGCTGTTGATTGGCTGGATAGCTTAAGTGAATAAATTAATGGTTTACCTTGTTTACCTATTAAGACGGGAATATCCCATTGAGAGAGACATGCACCAATCCGAGCCGCTTATATGTCCCTCATGTCTGGCTCATGTCTCTCCCCGTCTTTCTAACTCGTTATCATCGGGTCATCACCGTTATTCAGAAGTTCTTTGTCTTACCAGCTTCTATTTGTAGAGAGATGCTTCAGTTCAAATTTCCGAAGTTCTAAATGCTCAAATTACATTTATTTACCAGTTTCCCTAAATATGAACAGATATCCTGGCAATAAGTAGATACATTTTTTGCTTGTTACATTCCTCGATTCCCTCCCCATAAGTATATACACGGTTTAGAAGCCTTAGAAGTAGCGGATCGAGAACGCCACTGACTCATCAGCATCGTATTCGCTTGGATTAGATGCGTCGCCGAAGATGTGCAGCGCTTCGAAAAGTAGCTTGTACTGACCCGGTGGCACGAAGGTGTTATCCGCTAGCTTACCGTTCCACTCAATCGTGAAGGGGTCCCGGGATGCATAATCCAGTGGGGAACCAAAGATGTGCTGACCGGCATTATCGCCGGTCCCATTGAGCGGCACGGCCTTGATGTTGAGCTGCGGAGAACCAAACGCTAGTAGCGCCACGGCCACCGGATACGTGGCGTTGACGGCAGTGGTATTGGTCCTGGGTAGTATGAAGGACGTGTTACTCTTAACAGGGGCCAGTTCCTCATCAGACGAAATCGACAGGTAGCCCACATCCAAGACTCGTGTATCGTGCAGGCTGCCAACAGCACCATTGTATGGCAGAGAAAGGCTGTCGCCGTTGGTGCCGTTTAGTGTAATGTAGCCGGAATAAACTGGCAAGCGCTTAGGATCAACGGCAGGTGGAGTGACCGTTACGGATATGATGGCTTCGTCTCCGGCTGCAACTGTAACCTTGGATTCGCTCAGCGCAACAGTCGCATACTCGTCTGTCAGCTCTAAGCCGGGGAAAGGGTCTGGGTAGATGCTGTCCGAAAAAGTGTAGCCGGTGGCGGCGCCCACGCTTCCTAGTTCGTAGGTTACCTCTTCCTTGCCCAGGTTCTTGATGGTGAAATTCAGAGTATCGACGAAGTTGTCTGTGTCGTTGAAGGCAAGGCTAGACTTGCTCAACAGGGTAGTCGCGAAAGCAGCATCGTACGCTTGGACTATACCACCGCCAAGCTGGGAGACTGGTGCTAGCATTGGGAATGTCTGATTTCCATCATTCAGGAGCTGCGGGTTTGCTGTAGCGGATAGCAGATTCTCGAGCGTAGTGGGGTCGAGAGTACCGCGAGCGTTCGAGAGGAGAGCATAGATGGCAGCAACCAAGGGACAAGCCATCGAGGTTCCAGACAAGACAGCGTAAGTACCTAACGGGATTGGATATGTGGATAGAATGTCACCTCCGGGAGAAGCGAGCTGCGGCTTGATGTCCAACTCGAACGTCGGATTCCAGGTAGTGAAAGAGCTAGCAAACCCACCGGTAAGGGTGTTATTCTGGTAAGTCAAGCTACCATTTGTTAGCTAAATACCCACAAGGTTGTTGACGGTCACTTACCTGACGGGTGCCGTAAGGGGGTCAAGCATATTAAGGGTAATGTTGGATCCAGCTTCCAAGGCCTTGACCCATGATTCACCTTGCGAAGCAAGCACCTAAATGGAATCTTAATAATGTCCTTATGACCTGGAAAACAGGGAAATCTCGGTCTCTTACCATGCCGGCTCCTAGAAGGCCGGATACGCCGGAAGTAGTAGGGCCTAATGCTCCGACTGGGACGTTATTATAGAACATGACGTATTTGGCTCCGAATTGAGCGGCGTTGGTCGCCTTCTCGATAAAGGTACAGGTACCACGACGGATGAGTACGATGAATCCCGACAAGTCAGGGGTATTTTCGGGGAACGCCTCGCAACCTTGAGCTGGGTCTGTGATATCGAATGAAGGAGTCCATAGTGGAAGACTGACATTAGCCCATTCGCTTGGGTCTCCGAGGGCATAGCCGAATTCCTGTGGTTCGCCACCATCGATGGTGAAGTTCGAATCGGTAAGAAGCAATGGGGTAACCTCGTTGTCGATAGAAGCAATCGATGTGACCTTTTTACCGTTGGAAGCCGTGCTGGCATAGAACAGACCAAGCGCACCATCGTTACCGGCCGAGACAGTGCATGGGACGCCGGCTTCAACAATACGAGATACGACAACAGACCATGGATCCTCACTCCAACCTGAAGAACCACCAATTGACGCGGTAATAATGTTGGATCCGGCTTCGAATGCTTGCATGTAGGCGTCAATCAAGACGTCGTTAGAGGCACCACCGGTACAGCCGAAGACTCTAAACATTCCCAGCTTGACATCCGGGGCAGCACCCGTGAAGCCAAATTCATTTGCCTGCGCAGCGATGATTCCCGAGACGTGAGTGCCATGACCGCCACAGCCATCGTACGGATCTGCATCTGGCGTTGGCGTATTATCACCGTTATAGTCATCACCCACAATATCAGTACCGAACGTGAATAAACAATCTTCGCCGCCAAAGCAGCCACCCAATGCTGGATGCGTGTAGTCAACCTGGGAATGGTAAGTAGTTGATTCTCATCTTTCTGGCTCGAGGACATACTCCTGAGTCAATGATGCCGATCTTGACTCCCTTTCCGGTAATACCATTTGCCCGAAGCTTGTCTACCTGGGTCATCACATGAGGGGTGAAGGTGTCATTTCCTAGCTGTCTTTTGACGTTCTTAAGGTATTCTGTCCCACCACTTCGTCCCGTCCAGACGACCTCATCTTTAGGTAGCGAGTATACCCTGTTCGGCCACACCTGCTTGACACTAGCGAGAGAGTTAAGCTTTCCCGCTTCTTCCTCAGCTGTCGTTAGATCGTCGAATTGTATTGACGCTCCACGGAATAGCTTGTAATCCAGGTTCATACGCGTCTTGGCCTTCAAGCCGATGTGGCTGAAGAATTCCGTCGTGTCCTAGCCACAAGTCGCACCGGTTAGTACGGCATGCATCTCTTTTTATTCAACACGCGTTCAGGCTAAAATACCTGGGAATCCTCAAACTCCACAATGTACGATCCAGGAAGGGTTCTCGTCTCCCCCGTTTGTTTGGCCTTGGCTTCAACTGAGAAGATACTCGCCGTGCTGGCGAGCAGCGACAGCAGGATATTTCCTCGAACCATCCTGGGTAAGCAGCACGGCTACTAGCTGGAGCCGGCTATAGTATCTAAAAACGAAAGACCAAAAGAGAGTATGCGAGCATCAAACGACGCAGCGAGGAAATGCCAGGAGGGGGTTAAGGACCTAAACCTCCAAGCAGAAGGGGGCGCCTCCATGAGTATTTGTAACTACTCGCTGGTGACGAGTCTTCCGGGGTAGCGGCGAGGATCCATGACCTGCCAAGGTCCGGGTCAACGCATGCAAGATTGGACGTGCCATCGTGTTGCATTGTAAGAATGAGGTTGATAAACGCTTTGAGCTGGCTGGCCCGTTCCTATCAATACTAGCTTCCGTTGTCGTATTAGAGATGCAATGTGAACAGGGGAGGCAGGTGGATAGCCCCAGCGATTCCATGGCTTGGAGAAGGCTTGGCAGGGGGTCAGCAAACGGTTTGCCCATTGTGTACCTGAATTCCAGGCATTGAGCAATGTCTTATCGATGGTGAAATTATCCATGTTCCCCACGTTTTTCATTTCGTGGTGGTCATACGTGTTTTCCCAAAGCAGGCGTATGGAACTAAAATATCAGGCTGGGAGGGATTCCGTTGAGGGGCTGGACGAATATTTTGACCTATATTGCGGGGGATAGCCACAGCCAACCGGCCATCGTATGTCTTCTTGGTTTTACTATGAGGTTACTTGCGTACTGTTTTTTTGTCCTTCCTCCTTTCTAATCCTTATCACGGAGCAAGGTGAGTAGTGTAAGGTAGGAAATTTAAATGTAAGGTCAAGGGTCATATCACACAATTTCTACTCCAGCACACAGAATCGCGGAGGGGGGCGCCACTTGGGGTAAGACACCCCGGCGGGTCTTCGAACACGGCAGGCCAATGTGACTGAACGCGATAAGACCTGGCGAATCCAACAACTTGATTAGGGTCACACAAGACTGGTTATTTCCGTAGCAGATCTTCAATGCGCGCACACTAAACGAGACCGTAGCATCAAGAAAGTATAGGAGACCAGAGAAGAGTCTAGCCAGCTGCTTGAGCTAGGTATAAATCCGAGCAGTTGAAATTCTACTAGGGATCGGCAACGGCAAGGCGTTCCGGCTAACAGCCCCCCGTATTAGCTGACGATATAATGCATCTTTTAATAACTGGAAACCTGCAAGGTCGGAATTCGAATGGTACCCCAAGTGATGTCGTGCTTGTGTTCATGATTCCGGGGACAGATTAACCTCGTGCAGAAGCAATTCATATCACCCATCTGTGCAATATATGCGAGTCAAACAACAGATATGCATCCCGGCGCGCTGCCACCGAGAACAACGTCTCTCGACTCGCTGTATGCGGCTCTAGAAAGCTCTCAACGAAAAGGTACCTTATTCACCATGGAAGAACGGCACACGCGATTGACCTATGAAAATCGCTTAGGCCGAATGTTCAAGACCTCCCTATTTGGGAATGGCTCACGGCATTGGCCACGCTGCGGTAGAATCCGGTAGCCTATCGGCAGTGTAATTTTAGGTGCTGACTAGACCTCTTTTATCAATCAATGTCTGTGTTCCTGGTAGGGCTTTGAATCCTGACTTCTGGGCGTCATCCTACGTAGTTCAGAACCGTCATTCTAGACACGGGATTGGTCAGTTATTTGGAATTTCTCATTTTACTGCCTCGCATCAAACATTTGAACCTGCTAGGATGCCCTGAAAGCCCTGAATCTTCATGAACTGGGAGAGAAATCCAACTGGGCCTCAACTATCCACTTGATAATTAGATAAAGTCCAGGACAGGACGGATGATTTGTCATGATACGAATTGCAAACGGCCGAAAGAAATATTATATTCCTTCGCGGATGTGAACTACATATCCACCTGTGTAGGTGGTACTATGGCTTTGCGCTACGTCGACCAACAGGCGAACGTTACATTTACACAAACCATACAGTTTTCGAGTTATTCTACGGAAATCCAACTCATTCCTGCATATCTCGTGAGCCTCGTCTACTCATTAGTAGCACGATGGTAGAGCACTACGAAATAGTTCGGTGAAGAAAAAATACCTAGGCTTGACTCGCGTGCCATCGTCGCGGGTAGATGCTGATGCTCTAGTAGGTACGACTTGAAATGTAAATATGACAGCGCATCAACAGAAAAACCACACTCTGGTTGAATGACAGGTAAGAAGAATACCTAAAGGGCAACGCTTCTCTACGTAAGTAGGGATGCTCAGGTTTCCGAGACTGAGCGGTCGCGCCTAGCACGACCCGGAAAGGAGACGGCACAGTCTGGCTCCCGAAATCAGATGATAGGAAGGACGATATAAAGGGGGCCTGTGATTTTTTTCAGAATGGCCTCATTCCTGCTCGGTTTACACTGCCTCGTTTATTTGCTATTTGTCAAAGTAGCAACCACAGGGTAACCGATCGGCGTTCACAGTACCGTTATGGCTGCGAAGGCATATGGAGATATTCAAAGATGAAAGGATTTGGAGTTCCACACCAGAAGGATCCGAGTTTCTAGGCAGTTTCCGCTTTGCTCGTAAACGACCAGCTGTTTTGCTGTTTGTATATTTATTGGCACGGAGTAAGATTCATCTTTGAGGTACGAACTCACATCTATCCACCTGTCGTGTGACCGCCTCTTCAGAACATCAGTTGGATTTGGTTCATCAAGTTCTAAATGGTGATAGCGATATGCCTGTAATTTGCAACTTTCCCCGACCTACACCCCGTGACGAGAGAGGATCGTACAATATGTAATTGCTTTCTTATATCGCCATCCCCTCTCGAAGCGCTTTCCGACAATGATCATATGCAGAAACTCTACCACGCAGAACAGTGCGCCACATAGTCAGATACATAAATACGCAGGTTCGGAGACGAGACTGAAGGCTTTTTAGTGGACTGCGCTGATTTGTTTGGCGATGGCAGCATATCTTAAGATTCTATTTTCACTAGGTCATCCACCTCACACACATGATTTCGAGAACAGATAGAAGGTTTGGCTAATGTTACAATTTGATTTTTCTATATAATGCCATTCTATATCTATTAAGTAAGGTATGTAAGTCCTTGCCCGCCCATCTCTATATGAGGCGGTAACCAAGAAGCCTCACCCGTCTAAGTATGCTTGGGATATCACAAAACAAAAAGGAAAACCAGCCTGATGTTTTTAGGGTTGACCGACCGAAACCTAGCCACCCCCCGGACACCGTTGTATGTTCAAAAGAAATTCGCCTGAAGGGAATGGGATGCGTAAAGATAAAAGAACATCATACGTCATCTGTGTAGCCGCTTTTCTCGTTGCCTTGTGGTAAAAGAAGGAAGAATTAGGGATTGAAATGCTGATTTAGTGATCTTCGACGTCCTCGTCTCGCCCGGGGTACATGATATCCTGAACGATGACGGCTCTGATGTGGTGGTACAAGACGAAACAGTACGTGAGTAACAGGCAGATTGACATTCCCGTCGTAACCCATAGCACAGAATCGACCTTGAATTCCTTCCCGATCGAGATCGTTGCCAGGATAAAACCTGTGTTAGGGAAGACCATGGCCCACCAGCCTAGATGGAAGTACTTTGGAGGCGAGCTTATTACGGCAACGATCGCGATGCCGAACCACCACAGCGACAACGCCCATAGGAAGACTGCGCCGATGATAGCGAACGTCCGGATCAAGTTGACGTCAATAAACCCGTCCAACTCGCGGTCGAAATTGTCAGGCATGCCATTTGCCATCCCGATGAACGCAAGGGCAGTGAAAGCCGGGGGTCCAACGTTCATGAAAAGCCCAGGTCGGTGCTCACGATTCGGAAGGCCTGCTCTATGGATTAGCTACTGCACATCGACTTTCGGGGTCTTGCCCCTATAAGATTTGAAGCACATACCAGCTGACATCAGACGTCCGACCATGTGCGCATACATCATAACGGCGACTGAGAGTCCTAAACCTTGACAGCTCATACCCGCGATACAAATAGGTATAGCTGCTATATCTGGTTGGGTGTCTGCGATAACCGAGGCGATAGTTCCAGACAGCATAATGGGGAAGATCGGTAGAATCCAAGTCGGCATCATCGTTTGTAACCCAAAGTTGTGTGCCGCAAAGACGAAGCTGTATTGCCCGACGGCCAAAATGAGAGTAATGACAACATAGCCCCAGAATGCGGTCTGGATTGCCCATTTCAGCGTCGTATCATTATCCGGTATAGCATATCGCTGGGTACTGGTGATCAGGGTAGCGATGGACAGGAAGTAAGTCGGAAAGAAGAAGCCTTCGCGAGGATGTGACAATGACTTATAGAAGTCACCATGGTGAAGGAAGAACCGTGAAAGCATAGCGAAGGTTAAACAGGAGAAGATAATGATGTTAACGATATAAACGAATAAACCAATCTGTCGAAGCCCTGGAAATTGATGAGGTTGAGCAAAGATTAGAAGTGATAATCCACCCGTGCTCATGGGTAACGTAAACCAAGCCCATGTGAAGTGGTGCATCCTTTGCCGGATTCCAAGCTTCGGTCGGTTCGGATCATAAATATCGATATCACTATGCCCATGGCCGTTGTTGGCATGCTCTAAGTCATGACCCTCCTTGCCGTCAACCATCGAGCTAGCGACCGAGTTAACTTGTGTTTGCGGTAGAGATCCCGATAGCATGCCATCATGTCTCTTCTCGTCCACAGGGTATTGCATCGCCGTCCGTTCAGAGTCGGCAAAGTTAAACGAATGTGTCGAAGATACTGGATATGAGTTGTTCTCCTGAGGAGAACCTGCTAGAGTCCGCTCCATATCCACAAAAGCAAATATAGCAAATCTAAAAACAACCCTTCTAAAAAACAATAATACCAAAGACCACGATAACGAAAAGGAGAACTAGACAGAGAAAAACCAAAACAGATGAACTTGGTGGTTTAGACACGAGTGGAACGGAAGGGGAGCTAAGGAAAATAAAGGAAATCAGCCCAAACTACAGAGTACCGGCCTCCCGAAGAAATGAAAATAGAATATCGACCCAACAAGACGAACTCTTGGTATCCAACTTACGAGAGACTGGGCAATTACGAAGCCTTTATGAGATTAGCACCAAGCCACCCCTGGCTTGGGCCGAGCCAAGAAATAGGAAACATCTGGAAATAAGAAACAACCGATGGTAGAGGTCGATGGGCTCTCCCAAGACCCGAATTAGATAGGAGGGTCCCGATAAGGTCGCCCGTCAAAAGTCAAGGGTTTGTGCGCTTACGACCGAGCTTCCATTGCGATCTTCAATGCTGCCCAACGAGGCATACCTGCTATAGAATGGGTCCATGGCAACGTTAACAGCTCCTGTCCTACAAATTTTCCATAGTTCCTGATATCACAGCTCGTCGTTCAGATCAATATTGCCTACAAACACTTTAGCAATCTGCTCAATGTTTTGAGAATCTCGTTACCATGTGATAGGTGAAAGAGTAGTGTATAGAGTCGAGACGTCCCCCCACGCGTTGAAAACATTCAGATCCATATTCGAAAATAGAAGTTGAGCCTTGTCGAGCCCACTACTTGCAACGGGATAAGGAGCCAAGGCGAAAGGAGAAACAGAAAATCTTTTCAGATATGCCGTTCCCAATCGGAAGGCCTGTGAGGGCAAGGCGGCGACTTGGCGCAAAGGGAGATCGTCATGGAGCCTCACGATGCCAAGCGACGACCTGATTGGATATTCGAGACGTCATCCCGGTCATTGTTTCTTACAGGTCCAACATCAAAACATAAAGCTGATTGAGGCTGGTGGGCCAGGTCCAAACAAAATAGATCTTGCGGCCCTGTCCTAGCCTGGTTGGCAGCATGAGCCTCATAGATAGCGATTCTTGGCTAAGTCTTGGCTGTAGGCGCAGTGGGGGCGACATGAAAAAGGGGAGTGGCATGTAGAGTGAACAGAGCATTCCGAAAACACCCGAGTCGCAATGCTAAAGATCATAGCGTATCATAAAAACACATGTTTCACTTGATTTGTTTCTTGAAGAATTTGAATAATAACTGCAATACGAATCTGAACTGACAAATACTCATGTATTTACGAATATAGTGGCGACAGCGCCAATTCATAGTATTAAATTAGCCTAACCCGTTGGCGTAGCATTGATAGACGCGTAATAAAGAGATGATCAGGCCAAGACTCGTTGCCTTGGGTCACAATTCAATAGTGCTTCATTGGACTCTTAACTACTAAATGACGCCTCGCTGCACAGCACAGCATAGCACAGCACAATAGAATTCATCCATACAGATAACATTCCCGTAAGTAGGTGATATTAGTGTAGCATAGGTAGTTCTATGTTGAACTCTGAACAAGCCTCTACCGGCACAGAAAACCATCCATCTGCAAGGGCGTGGCAATGTGGACCGCTAAAAACGTCAATGCCGGCGCCATTGTCGTCACCGAGATCCTTGCCAAATTCGCTACACAGAACTAAAGAAACCATCACATGCGAAACAGACATTATGGATCTCGGAACTAATTGGTGATACACGGATCAGATATTTTTATCCTCCCAAGCTTCATGCTACCTGGTATCTATCTTTGCTCTCTCAGCTTATCCGAAAATATTCGGATATTCAACAGCTCTCATTTACTATACATGGGCGCTTACTGCTGCTCCCACTGCTTGCGCGCGATATGACACCCAGTCTACGATGCTCCACACTCTCGCTATCTTTCCATCCTCGAAGCGGTAGGTGACGTGTTCGCAGAAGTTGACACGGCAGCCGTTGGGCTTTGCGCCCGCGAGAATTCCCACCGGCGTGCCCGTGAATTCTATTCGCGCCGCCACCCGCTGCGCCTCGTCGTCCGCGATCACCGTGTGCAGATCGAAGGTGATATCGGGGATCGCTGTAAACGCTTCCTGTATCAGAAGCCGGTACTCGTTTATAGTCAGAGTCTTGGTGTTGTGGACCACCTCAGGGTGACAGAACTTGTGCAGATCCGTCTCCATTGTTTGCGCGTTGATGCAGCTGATATAGGCCCTGTACTTGTCCTCCAATTCGCCCGCAGAAAGAAGCTTTGCGCCGGAAGAAGCGCCCGGGAGTGGGTCGGGGCCGATAAGGTCTGCCTTATAGCTTGCTTCAGGGTTTGAAAGTTGACGTTGCAGCTCGTCGTGGTCCGCTAGTGTGAATACCTTCGAGACCTTGCCTTCTGCGCACCAAACAAAATGCTGTTCTGTAAATGAGATGATCCTATCAACTACCTCGGCATCCTCATTGTCTCTATTCGGTTTGTATCTCACGAGAACGGTCGCGCCGAGACGCTGGTGAGATGCGCGGTCAACGGAGAGAGCATCCACAATGAGCTCGACCTTGCCGCTTCGCGACTTTATCTCTGCGGCATAACTTTCGGGCGTAATGTCTTGGCCGTCCTTAACGAAGCGAGAATGCATATATCTTGGCAAATCCTCCCATCTTTGCTCGTTAATACAGTTGATGATGGATCTGTACGTTGTCTCGATATCGCCCATCGTAACCTTCAATTGCTTCGAAACTTGACCTGCTTGTCGCGCAAAACCCTTTGAGCCTCGGATCTACTAATCCTACATTACTAGTGTTTCTTGGCTAAGCTTACTGATTTACATCTATTTGTAGGTTGAAGAAAATGATGTTGTCAATTCCTTCTGTCGGAACGGGAGGAAATTGACGGGAAGGGCGTGCGAATCTGCAACTAACCGCTGAAGCGCAGATAATAATTCATTTCCCATAGGAAATACTATTTACTTACCACTTGGGGTATCACGTCGCTCGCTCGCAAACGTTACTCAGTCCAACTGATTTTTATCACCATTTCTTCAATTACCAAGTAATACAAACTTCTCATAATACTGTAGAGTTGTAGTTCACGATTCTTGGCAGACATGGTGATTTTTGTCAGCAAGCAATCCTTGTCCCATGTCCAACGAACGCAAAACATATTACAGGGATAACATAGGACGAGTAGGGCTCGGATGACCTGCACACCTTCGGATAACCATATAGGGCAATACCAGAGATCCTGTATTCTATAAGATCAACACAATCTACCGTGCCAAGTAATCAGGCACTGATGAGAAACATCCCAAGACTTTTTTTCTTCAACACCCGGAACGAAAATAGTCTTCGGACAATCTCCGACAACGTGGTGGGTTCCTGAACCTGGAAATGCTTGATATTATCTCCCCTTCCTTGCCCCCTGTTGCATTTCTTCGCGATGAAGCTTAGCATAACCATCTCGCTTAGTAATGTAGCATTCTACTATACTGGTAACGAATTATCACTTGGCGGGTTATAGTATAGGTTTGGCTTCTTGTGATAAATTTTTTTTTTCTTTAGCGATTCCGTAATAACACGATAGAGGGGTGAACAGCCCCAGCCATATAAATGGGAAGGGGTAATGGTCTACCATCGCTCCGCCCAAAGGGGCCAAACCACGAACACGATCTTCCAACGAGTGTTTAGACCCATCGTCGATGCCTTGGGAAAATATTGATGCATGATACGTTGTGTCCTAGATGTTTGCTAGATGAGAACGACATTATTTCATTACGTTTTGATATTGCGTGACCTAGATGTAGAAGTTATCCGTCGCAGTTATTTCGCTTCAGAGGATACTCATTGACATACAGACTGTCTTGATACTACATCAAGTAAGGCATTACTCTTTCTATTCCAGGTAAATTATAAGGTAGGTTATAGTATTGGTTGCTTCAACGAGTTGCTGACCCCTGGACCCTCCTAACTTCGACACCATGACATTTCTACCTACAGCCGCTCCCAACTGTGGAGAGCACTGTATTGTTCATATACATGCGTCAACATGCTAGACGAGTGTTTTTCTCAAGTAGCTAACCAATGTACCAATCGCGACTATTGCCCTCCTAAACGAAAGCGTACCAATTATGGACAGTAGATTGGCGGCGTTTGCTGCATTTGCAATCGAGCTAGACAAGTAAAACATCGACTCAACATGCTCCATTATGCCTGCGTCGGTATTGGAAGAGTAGCGTAACTTTATCAACTTCATTTCGTCCAGGTATGTAACCAGTCTGCTGCTCGCATAACACAGTCGTGCGTGCAAAATACTCCGTGGTATTACTACAACGGTGGTAAGCACAATTGTTTCCCAAAAACTCATCTGAAGCGTAGGTGTCGCCCCGAGATCAAGAAAGGCAGCCTGTCTGATCGACTATGATTGAATGATACTGAGGGACTATGCTCCGTACCTAGATAGCCTACTGCGGACATATTCGCCCGACGAGCCTCCGTGTTTCCCCGACCACCCACCAAAATCGAACGAACCAAACGCTATTCCAGAAGAACTCTGATGTTCTCCCAAGACATTGTGAAACCGGTTCGTGTAACCCGAGGAGATGCTGTATGCGTAGTACGTATCGAAACATTTTCAATACTATCAATCAACCAACGGTCTATCGGTCCGGAACACCCTTGCCCTTTAAAATGCAATTGAAAAGATACCTTGCCTAGCATCGTGGTGGATTCTCATATAGATCTCGATCGAACTGATGTACGATTTGCTAGAAAATAGGTACCTGGAGAAGGGTAAGATGTATATGCCCCAGAGTACCCATCGATGAGTTCAGTGGCGCTCCTCGCTAAGCAATTGGCATGGTCGGGGAAGCTCGAGAAATATAGCGCTGTGCGGCACATACCTTGTAGTACATCTAGCAACTGGAGGGAATCTCTACGGAAGCGCGCATCGCCAAAATGTAGCATTTTCCGCAACTTAATTCAAAATAGATCAGACAATCAAGCAAAAAAAAAAAAACGGGAATTATAAGACGGCAAATTAATGTAGGTACGGTATTAACAAATTATCAACAGAGAAAGGGGGGTATCAATGTCAAAATCTCCTGCTTCCCGCCGAGTCCTACACGGTTTCCGCTGGCCTAACGCTCTGAGGGTTATGGAACAGATCGTTGGGATCCCATTTCGACTTGATCTGCCCCAGTGTGTTCAAGTTCGGACCCCAATACGACGCCTGGGGATCCTGCAGGACCGGGTCGACGTAGCCGGGATACGTGGTCAAGGTCTGCACGGTATTACCTTGGATCGTGTCGATGATGCCGTTGATGAAGTCCTTGGTGTTCTGGTTCAGGGTCGGAATGCCTATGCCGTACCCCTGGCAGAACATGATCTTGTCGCGGTGCGAATACGCGGTCGCGTTCATCGGGATGTCGCTGATGGCACCGCCCGTAGCGTCAAAAATCAGGAACCAGAGAAGCGTGCCGCGGTTCGCATCGTCGATATAGTTCATGAGTTTGGTGATGGTATCAAGAGAGAGCGTTTCGTCCGGCCGGAATGCCAAGCTTCTAGCCGTGAAGGCGCTGCGGATTTCCGAAAGCCATAGGGCGGCGTCTTCAGCCTGCTGGGCGATGACGGCCAGCCAATCGTCTATCACCACGGAGGTATTGCCGACCGGAATCTTGTCGGGAATGCCAGTAGCCTTCCACTCATCTTCCGTTCCGTAGAATGTGGCGGTGATGATAACACCGAGTTCATGCATAACAAATTCGGTTCCAAATCGCCGGTCTAGGTTGGGATCTGAAATTAGATCCTGCCACTTCTGGAAGACGTCAATCAGATCCTTATGCGAGCCGAGAGAGAGCGAGAACGAGTACTGCACGACGTCGCCGGGCTCGGGGTGCGTCTTGACGACGAACTCGGTAATGACGCCGAAACCTGCGCCTGCGCCCTTCAATGCCTATCGTCCTGTAAGTATGAAATGTAAAGGGAGGCGACACGAAGCTTACGAAGAAGAGATCGCTATTCTCAGTTTCGCTGGCGCGCTGGATAGTGCCATCTGCAGTGACTACTTCCACTTCAATAACGTGGTCGAGACATGATCCCCACATGCGAGACGAAGGCCCAAGTCCACCCTTACGACCATGCTATTAGCAAATAACCCTCACATGGAGTAATAACAATACCTACAATGGTCGCGTGGCCGCCAATACCAACTCCAGGGCATGTTCCATGGGAGATAGCTCGTTTACCGTTCTTGTGAAGCTTGGTCGTGACGTCAGAAAGCCTGGTGCCTCCGCCAATAGTAGCGTGCCAGGTAGTGGTGTCCATAGAGAAGTCCTGGAGGTTTACTAGGTCGATAACGAGTTCGCCATCAGTTCCGCCCAAACCTATCGCCATGCATTAGATCATTCTTCACCTCGTATACTCTTTGATAACATTGCGCATACCATAGTTACTATTCTAATATTAGTAAGGCCGTGTCTTAATAACCTTATCGCTAACAGGAAGCGCTTACGCATAGGAGTGACCTCCAGACTTCGGTTGGACTTTGACGTTATTCGCGACGGCGCACTTGATGAAATCCGACACATCCTGAGCGCTACCCGGTCTCGTCACTGCGATGGGCGTCACCGGAAAGTCGAGATTATATCGGTTGACCCAAGCGACTTGGTAGAGCGGATTATCGGGGTATGCGACGCAGTTGTCGCGACCGTTACAGACGGCATTCAGGCAGTCTGATAGCGGAGTGCTCGGTGACTGCCCCATAATGCTCATGATATTAAGATGAGGATACTAATGCAACATAAATTAGGTATGTATGTCTTAATAGGAGGTAGGTACTAGGTACTTTAGGTCAAGAGCTTTCGAGGGTTTAAAGGGTTCAAAAGAGGCCTAATCCTATGAAGATATCCAGAATCAAAGCATACCTCAACTTGAGAGGAATGGCGTTTGTGGTGCAGGAGCTTTGGGAAACCTGACTCCCGTCTGAGGGGGAAAGAAGCGTGTTTGTCGGCTTTCTCAAGAAGTCGCAAACATGGTCTTTTTAATATTTGCATTCCTAGCATATGATTTGCTTCCAGGATTATTAACGACCCCAAAGAATACTACTTGCCCAATAGGGATTCATGGGATTGAAGACGCAGGGTTGCAGCCCCCAGCCAAGCTCACCACGTTAATTACTGATCCACAGGCACCCCATTGTCACCTATGGAACACTCCAGGGCTCTTTTTAGTGAGGTGGTTTTAGCTGTGTAGGATTCGTTGTCAGTTGTCTCGGCGCTCGAGCTTCCTTGGCTGCCTTTTGCAACCCATGAGCCAATCCCGCCATGAGGCCGCCCAAAAGATCGATGAAAAGTGCAAGAAATTCCAAGTTATTATCCGTGAAATCCGCGTGTGGCTATCACACCTTACGAGGAACATATCAAGTGACACGGCTTCATCAGGCAATCTATCGTAATGAGAACCATTGGGGGCTAGGGCCGCAAGAAAGTGTCTGCAATTTAATAACCCCTAAGACTTCGAAAAATTACTTGCTGTTTGCACTACGTGATCAGTATTCTTTAACAAGATCGTACCACACTCTCTGCATGACCGATGCCGAACTAGGCTGTCAGGTTCTCGATCCGTGGCGCCAATCTTGGCCAATTAAAGCCCCAAAGACACACATTTGAATTCTGGGGTTGGAATCGTCACTTCTGATTCGTTACACCGCGAGATGACCTCACTAAAAGTAACGTATGTCCTTCCAGGATTACCAACAAATCGACGAAACGGCCCGGACTCAACGCCCCTACCGACCTTAGCAGTTAATCCTGGAGCTACCCCTTTTTACTCATGTGGCGTATACACATACTCTCGTATTCACAGGAAAGGAGGACGCCACGATGAATGAGACGGGAAGAGTAGAGGTATGAACACCGAGCGCTTTCGTTGCTACACGGGAAGCAATCGCGCTTTCAGCATTGCCTGCAAACTGCATCCAACTAGAAAACTGATTAGGCAAAGTATACAAGGATAATTGCATGTACCTTGTATATCCAACACGACAAGGTACATATATGTAGGTCCCTAGGCAAATAATGCCATTTGCTAAAATAGTTTGTGTAGAGCCGCATTTTCAAGTTCACGATGTCTTGGACACAACCGTTGTTGTGTTCGTGTAATGCTACCTTAGTGTCGGTTTGTCATTCACCAGAAATAGCCCAAAGTTACCTTACTTTAGAACCACCATTAGGTAATAGTAGTTTAGGTAACATAATGGAAGAAGAGTCTCGGCCTCATGTTTTTATTCCTCGCCGATATTAAGCGACTGAGGCTATCCCCGCTTGGTTGGACACCCGAGACGGCACGCATCCACCGTAAGACCTAAGTCGCTTTGTATCTCATATTGAGTTCATGACCCATAGGGTCCCTAGGACTAGCGTTTATCTATACTCAGGATGAGACATGCATTCTAGCTCTTAGCGAGAATATTGAATAAAGTCTATATTCCGCGAGAGTTGCATGTGGTCGCCGCTGATGGGCGTACGCGAAGGAACAATATCGCAGCTAACATGTCTCAGCAGAAGTTGGATAATGCTTCAACTTCTTGAATTAACGCGAGGGTCTGTTAAGTATTTAATCTCTACATTCCAACCTGTGCTGTCAGTAGACCTTGATCTCCATCTCCTGCTTACATTTGCGCTATGGTAATGGGTCCGGTGAACTCTTTGCTCCCGCTCCTCAACCACATTTTGTAACTTACGGTACTCGACGCAGAGTAAGAACGGAAGGCATCGGCAAACATAAACTTGTCAAAATCTTGTCAATTCAGCCCTATTGTCATTCAATTGTTACCCAAGGTGATGACGAGTTGCTCCCCAAGTTACATTTGCTTATTGCTTATTGCTTCCGTCATTCTGTTGATTCGTTCAGCACCAATACATTGAAGTCGGACAAGAACAAACAAAGCTGCACGTGTAGCTTGTCAAAATTAAATCCTTGTTACACCCTGCTAGTCACCACCAGACATTTTCCCCGCATTTATAAAAAAGGGCACGAGCTATGTATCTCCAGGCTATCTCCAAATTGCTTGAAAGAGGAGGACTTGGGAGACAAAGCCCCAAATCGAAGCATCTATCCCTGCCCCTGACCCCGCCTCGACCGATAACCCCTCCCCCACCTTCTCGCTATATTTCTCCACCTTCGCAGGTATCATATACACTATCATTGCCATCATCCCCACAACGGGAATACCGGGAAGATGATCTCCCACATTGTGTCTACGTACCTCGACTTACCGGCGCCAAGCTTGGTCAAAGGGTTCCCATTTTACGGTGCGCCATTAGTGCGTATCCGACAAAACAAAAAATAGCGGATGAAAATTTATCCGATTGGATAAAATATCTTCGAATATAATAATAATATTATAAAAATAAAAGATTTATATAAATAAAAATTAAAAAAAAAGCTTATATAAAAAGGTTTTTTAATATATTTATTATATTTTATTTAAAATTTAATATTAATAAATATAAAGAAAAAATCTTTAATTATTAAACTTTTAATAAGTTTATTAATTTAATATATTTTTATTTAAAAAAATATATTAATGTTAAGATATAATTATTAAGGCTTAATTTTAATTAGTTAATACGTTAATAAAGTTATAAGGCTATTTAATAATTTTATGTCGTATAAATTAATTTATATATTAATTTAATAATAATAATATATTTAAAAATAGCCTTACTTTTAATTGTATTATAATATAAAACTTATATTAATTATATTAATATACTTTGTTTAATTTATAATTAATATTATTAAATATATTTTAAAAAGAAAATTATAAAATTAAAACTTTTATTAATATTTTTATATAAAAATAATAAATAAAATAATAATTAAAATTTAATTTTATATTTTTTATAATAATTATAATAATTTTTTTATTTTTTAAAACTTTTATAAAAAA